>JAHWFO010043353.1:107347-155855 GCA_023313115.1 Rhysida immarginata | reverse complement strand
GCGGCGTATCGGCCGCCGCGGCGCTTCCGCCGGAGATTTTACATTTATGTTAAATTTTGGCGTGTGCGGCGTATCAGCCGCTGCGGCGTTACTCCCGAAAATTACGGTAAATTTTTTATAACCATCTACTGGAAGGCTTCAATTTTATTACATTTTTAAATCTTTATTTTAAAAGAATTTAATTCCAATTTGACCACGTAAATGCATTTTCCTAAAAATAATAACCAATTGTTTTATTTATTCTTGTTTGATCTATGTTACTTTATGTGTATCATGTGTTAATATATTTGAATTGTGTAAAAAAACATTATACTTAATGAAAGTTCAAAGATATATTCATTAAACATACGAATAATATTCATGTTTAATTGCAGAAAACACTGTTCTCTGGGATATTAATAATTCCAGCTATCATAAGCGACCGGGTCGCTCCTAATTTTTATTTGCGGCGAGACGAGCTGGCGACAAGCTTCAACTGATGTCAGCAGTGTGACCTTGACGAACCCCCCCACTGGCGACCGGGTCGCTCCTAATTTTTATTTGCGGCGGGCCTAAGGCTTTGCTTAGTCTTTCAAGCTTGTTAGTAAAGGGACAAACAAACATACATGTCCTCAGCTGGATTCAAACGACTTGAGAGCAACAAGACCTGTGCCTTAGTGCTCTCAACCACCTTAAGTGACTCTATACTTAAGCAAAAAGTATGGAATAGAACAACCAAAAATGGATGGAACCTCTAATCCATAACGAATGGAATCATACTCTCCTTGCAGATTAGAGGTTCCTCAGTTTTTGGTTATACTTATAAAAAATAATATTTGTATGTATCTATGTTTGATTGTCCGGTTTTAAAATGCAGCTTGGAAGTAAGTTATAAAGTTAAAATTTAGCACACAGCTGTGGAACACTTCAACAATGATGTAAAAAAAACTCACACAAAAACCTAGAAATTAATTAACTTCTGTTAATAAGGGAGTGTGCTTTCGTGCTGTTAGGATTGCTGTTGCATGCCCCATAACGCTACCTAGCCTTATTTTCTTAGTGATTAAACAGGTGGTGGCCTTACAGTATAACAGAGGGACGTCAGGAGTTCCAACTAGTTTCGCCATTTATTCCCGGCTTTGTCAAGGATATATACAGCAAGAGGCATGCAAGCCTTTATATACAGAACAGTGATACAAATTATGCATATACATGAACCAATAGGATACAAAAGAATTAAAGAGGAAAAAATGGCCAACAGGATAAATAGAAAAAGCACAGATTTTTGAAATATAATGGCCAATAGAAAAAAAAAAGGGTGTAAACGCTAATTTTTATAAATTATACAAAAAGAAAATATATAAAGGGATGGTGCGCGTTTACGCGGACCGAAAAGAGAACTTATCCGGTTGTCTGGGGACAAGAGGATTTACAGAAAAATAAACAGGAAAAAAATAACAAAATGCAAAGGAAAACAAAAACCAAAATAAAGAAATCGAGAAAAAGGGGATCATAATAGATCGGATAAAGAGTTAAGTATTGCATATACATTAAAGTCTGTTTGATAATTGAGAAGCAGGTGGGGGGAGGACTTCTTGGCCTTGAATATTTCGATCGCTTCGAGGGTAGCAGTTTTTTCTGGCCTATTGCAGATATGTAGGACAGACATAACATCTTCTTGCGTCTTTAAAGCGTGTCCGGAATCTTCGAGGTGGTTTGCGTAGTGGGAAATACGATCACGTTTTCTAAAATCTGTGCTTTTTCTATTTATCCTGTTGGCCATTTTTTCCTCTTTAATTCTTTTGTATCCTATTGGTTCATGTATATGCATAATTTGTATCACTGTTCTGTATATAAAGGCTTGCATGCCTCTTGCTGTATATATCCTTGACAAAGCCAGGAATAAATGGCGAAACTAGTTGGAACTCCTGACGTCCCTCTGTTATACTGTAAGGCCACCACCTGTTTAATCAATAGGAACAGTATTATGATCCACCCTTCTACCGATATTATTTTCTTAGACTATTCCTTTTGTCTTGCACTGTGCACATCTCAGTATTTCTTTCTATCCACGGCTTATTTCTTTCTATAGCTTAATTGGTATGTTTAGATCCGTTCCCGACTGGTTATTATTCAAAATTGAAGACCTGCGTGACAACAATTACCATTAAAAACACTGTTTTTTATCCAAATGCTCATCGCTTGCATTAACTTCATTCGTCTCTTGCTTATAGATATGTACCGTATTTAGGTGTTGGAAAAAATTTGTATCGTGCATCAGAGAACAAAAGATTTGAATTTGAATCACCTAGTTCTAAATAAATTTCTCAAATGTTTTCTAATACTTACAGAATGTTCCGCAGCAGCTAATTTATAGGCAACATTAACTGGTGTGGTATTTATTGCTGGCTTCTTAACATTCACTTGTGAATCAGAAGAGACCTTGGAAACATTGTGCTGCAAATCCATTACTGACTGCAAATGAAAAACGAAATAAATTACTTTACAATAATACACAATGTTTTTACATCATGTGATCAGGAAAAAAAATTATTTGTTAAGTTGAAGCAAATATTTAGAGCACAAGTTCTTAAGATTCCATTGGGCTTTCAGTCTGCTATTCTTTGGATTTAGTAAAAATTTGGAGAAATTGTGTATTTTATTTACCAAAGTGAAAATTTTAATGTGGTGCGAATGTGTTTCAATCTTTATATCATCATCATCATCATCATCCATATTTGTATGTTTCTTTGAAAACTTGAAGTGGGGTATTTATTCAGGTGTTTATTAAACTATTCTTTTCAATGAATTCATATACTATACCTTCTTAGTGTAATCATTTTGGCTAATAATAACCTGTGATCGCAATCCCAGTCACAGGATGATGTAAAGATTGAAACAATCAGTATCATATTAAATTTTTTGAATTGTTAAAATAAACCACACTAATTAAAAATTCAGACAAACACATTGAAAACTTAATTTTTAAGATTAAAAATGGTTAATTATGATTTTAAAATGAGATATACACTGAAGTGCCAAAAGTCATGGGATACCTGTTCAATATCATGTAGGACCCCCTTCTGCCCGGTGAAGTCCAACTTGACATGACATAGACTCTACTAGTGGTGGAATTACTCTGAAGATATGTTCAGCCATCTAGCTCGAAAGTCACCCATAATTGTGTCAATGTTGCGGGTGCAGGCTATTGTGCCTGAATGGATCATTTGATAATATCCCAAATATATTTGATGGTGTTCGTATCTGGCGATCTAGGTGGCCAATTCAAACGTTGAAATTGTTCAGAATGCTCCTCAAAACAATCGCGAGTAATGTTGGCCCATTGACATTGTCCATTCCCAGTCAATTTGATCCAATTTGATCAGAGGACCCAAACCCTGCCATGTAAACACGCCTCGCACCACGATGGAGTCATCATCAAGTCGCACGGTGCCTTCCTGACAACTTGGGTCCATGGTCTCATCTGATCTGCATCACACTCAAATCCTATAATCAACTTGCATCGCAACTCGTTAGACCAAGCTAAGTGTTACCAGTCATCTAAGGTCCAATGAATATGTTCACAAGCTCCATTGAGGCACACCCTTGGATGGTGTGCTGAGTCTCTAAGCAAGTCTTGTCAGTCTTCTGCTGCCATATCCCATCAGTGCCAAATTTCGACACACTGACCTCATAAGACACGTTTCTATTATGCCCCTCATTGAATGTGGCTGTTAATTGATGTAGTGACATGTGTCTGTTACAAACGACCATTTAGCTGCCATGGTTGGTCACTGAACTGTCCATGGTAGGAGGTAATCCTGAAAAGAGGTGTCCTTTGTACATCCTTGACACTGCGGATCGAGGAATGTTAAATGCCTGCACCACTTCAGAAATGGAATGGTCTAGCTCCAACTATCATTCTGCATTGATAATCACGTTACAAGATATTCAGACGACTGCTAATAGTCAAACTGACAGCACTGATACCATTCTCTGCCTATTTATACATTTTTTTACGCGATGCAAGCGACACCTGAAAATTTACATACGACGCTCCCATGACATTTGGCACTTCACATTGTATGTGATGGTCATCATTTTCATAGCTTCCTTGAAATAGATACCTTTTAACATAAGGCCACTAAAACCAATGTAACTCATCTTTAAAAACCTTTACTATCTAAAGAACAAGCAATAATGAATTAAAATTGAAAAATTCACACATACCTTATCTATACAAGGAGTTACTCCAACCATAATATTTCCACCAAAAACTTTGCCGTTTTTACTTAGAGCAATTTTGGCCTGTAACTTTGTCTGATATTGGATGTGCATCCAATTACCACTTGGTGACATCTATTTAGAAATGATTAAACCCTCTTTAGTATTTATTCAATTTAAAATCAAAATGCTATATTTTAATGAGCAAAATTAACAAGTGAGAAATATGTTATTGCGTTCACGTAATCTTTGCAAGCATACAATATAGTCTTGACTGGGTTTAATATACCGGGTGATCCAAAAGTCAGTAGACTTTTTAAAACCTTATAATTATTAATCATTTACAATAAAACGATGCGGTTTGCACAGAAATGCTCAGAAACATGGGGGATTTTTGTTTATAATGAAAAATATTTTTTCAATATTAGTTACATTTTTGACCAAAAGGTGGCACTGAAGTTTTAAATTCAGTTTCTTGAATCTTCGAAAATCGCTTGTGTCGAAGCGTTTCTTAAAGCAACATCAAAATAACATTCTTAGAGCCGAGATAATGTGCAATTAACTCGTTTGCTTATTTCACACATGATAAGATTGCATTCTACATGAAACTCCAGCGCCATCTTTTGGTGAAAAATGCAAATATAAAATATATTTTTCATTATAAACAAAAATCCCCCGTGTTTCTGAGCATTTCTGTGCAAAACGCATCGTTTTATTGTAAATAGTTTATAATTATAAGGTTTTAAAAAGTCTAATGGCTTTTGGATCACCCGGTACATGTATTAACTAAATTTTAATTAAATCGCCCGTATGTACTACAGTTCTCGTTTTAGTACTGTTTTAAGTTTTATTCATTGTTTCTTCATCCCATTATGGACGATATCAAATCTGTTTTAAATTTATACAGGGTGAGACAAGAAATTTCGGTGAATGACCTCTAAAAACAAACAGGGACTGATATTTCAGAGATTATACTTTACTATCCTTCAAAGTAACCTCTCATGGCCACAATATACAGGACGATTCGAAATTCCCCAAACTTCAAGTTTAAGACGTGTTTACTGCAAAACCATAAAAGATATTCCAAGTATAGCGGCTTTTGACCTTTGGAATGTGGTACACAACGTGAGTGTACTAAGTGACAAAACGTTTGCATGGGTGTGAGCGAGCAGTGACGTTATGTCAGTCATGGTTCTCACACAAGAACAGAATCCAACTTCATGCAGTAAAAATCTTGCGTGTAAAACTCTTGCGCTTAAAATCTTAAAACTTAGCAGTAAACAATGCGTTTTTCCGAATCCAAAGAACAAAGCTCTTGCACTACTCGAATTCTGTACGGCCGTACCTTTAGATGTTTAGCAGCACCTCTGGCATCCCCTAACAAGGCCCCTAACTCTTGAGACAGCCACCGAAGTGACTTCCGCGGAGAGCACTGCAGGGAAGTTTGAATTTTCTCCAGAAACATGGCCATCATCATAGCCAGAAACATGGTCATCATCATGGCCAGAAACATGGTCATCATCATGGCACTTTTAGGCTTATCATACACACCGCCTGTCTATTAAAAGCGATATACACAGTCGTTTTCCCTAGTACAGTATAGAGCAGGAGAAAACTTCCTTTGAAAGCACTGAATGCAACGTTGATATGATTTTTCCGCAAAATAAACTAAGAATGTGACTCCAATCTTGCGTAAGAACCATGATCGACTGAACTTCAGTTCGCCGGGGCCCGCCCAACCGTCCTGTCCCGTGGTGCTCTCACGTTTTGCAGCACATTCCTAAGCAGGCAGCAATATTTGGATATCTTTTATGGTTTGCAGTAAATACGTCTTAAACTTGGAGTTCGGGGACTTTCGAATCACCCTGTACTTTTGATATCGTTCATACAAAACCATCGCTAGACTTTCAAAGTGTGCAAGGAAGTATGGAATGAAATTCCTCTCGTCATCCTGCAAAGAAGTCTGCTAGAATGGAAATTACGCTGCCGGGCTATTGCCAGAAATCTGGGGAAACACATTGAAAATAATCGGTGAGGGAGAAGGGGCTTCACGTGAAGTGACATCGGCTAAGTATTTAAAACATTTGTGACATACTTTTATAATGCAATAAATCTGTGATATGTATAGCTTACTTTATGATTCACAATGTTTCCATAATGGTAGAACTGTTGAAGGACGTACGATGCTGATGCTGATGGAAACCTTCAAACAAAATGGAATGATGGATTTTCATAAATGGAACGTATATTTTATACTACAAATTATAATGTTTCTAGACTAAAAGAAAATTTGAATGATGGATTTTCAAACATTCATTTAAAATTCCTCCGTTTTAACAAAGAAAGGGAATACATGTAAAAAGAAAATTTCAATTCGAATAAATGTTAGCAGTACTGGGGTTCAGATTCCCCCCCCCCCCCCCCCATGACGGCTAGAGCGGTCGGGAAAGTTCAGAATCTGTCATCATTGTGAAAAAAAATTACGGTAAAACCCGTACCCACTTAAATCCCTACACACCCCCCTCCGGGATGTAAAAACTGTATACCTCGCGGGATATTGTTGTAAAAATACGGTATACGAAAGCTATCCAGAGAGTAAGTTCAACTTTTAAATATTGCTGAAGTCGTGATTGTGCACATGAGCGTGCGCGGTGATTTGTGCTATTCTATGGGCATCATTTTCAAAGCTTCGTGCCATTCTTCTGCTTTGCAGCGAGTTTTTACAATGTCTCAAAAAAATCAAAATACTAGCCACATGTGAAATTCGTTCCGTGTTCCTGCATGCTAAGAACTATCAAATTTGATTCATGACAATAGATGCCCACAATCTGAGCAACTCAATATCTCCTCAAGGCCTTCCTTTGGAAAGAATTTGATTCCCCCAACAGTCCAGACTTTGGACCAAGTGATTTTCATATGTTGGAACATCTGAAATCATTCCTTGGTGACAGTGATTCCACAAGGATGACCCTAAGTCAAACAAGCCATTTGTATGGGATTTGAGTCACAGGCATCACGTTTCTATTACAAGGTAGAAACTATATAGAAAAGTAATGTAAAGTGTTACAAAGTAGAAAAGGGAAGGATAAATTCCACTCTATAGCTCAATTGGTAAGAGTAGTGCCAGCAAAAAGCATAGTCCTGGTTTCGAGTCCAGGTTGTGAAATTTTTGAAGAGTTTCTTCAGTTTGATTATTATCTTCACTTTGAGTGTAAGATCTGTTCTTCAAATACCAGCAAGCACCCCTGTTAATGTTGTCTTGTTAAGTAGCAGAAGAATGGAGCTACTAATTGGTTTCACAGTGTCTGTCTGTCTGCATAATTTCTGCATTTTTTTGAAGTAGAAGGTTGGAATTTGGAACGTAGCTTACTACGGGCATGTGCACCATAACTATTTAGTTTGGTTTTGATTGGTGCACTGGGATCGGAGTTTCGGGGGTGGGAGTTAGAGGGGATCAAAAGGTCTGCGTGTATTTAGGTACGTAGAGGAGATAGGAAAGATTTATATTACTATGAATTTTGGGCCAAATTGTCCCAATGGGGTCGGAGCTGTGGGGGTGACAGTCATTGGTCTTTAGAACAATGGCAACTTATGGCATGTTATATATCATTCGATCGGAAATAATGAAAAAAGAAAGAAGATAGAGCTCTTTTACATTTCTAAATACGTACTACATTCAAGAGGGAAGAGTAGAGATAAAAGGGTTAAAAAAAAAAAAAAAAAAAAAAGATGATCTCAGGGCTTCCGCTATTTTCCTATATCTTCCTCAGAAGGATTAATTTCTTGTTATTTTTTAATTTCCTGTTGGAACTATTTTTCTGGATAACCTTCGTAGAAGATTTAAAGGAAGAGAGGATTAAAAAAAATCCATATTATTGTAATTATTAAAAAATACGGTGCTCTACTAAAGAAGTTATGCTTAGTCTCACTTTCAAATTCTGGTCTGGGAAAATAAAAACTCATTTGGGCACTAAGTGGCAGGAGGATTATAAGCTCAGAAAGCAAATTAATAGAGGAACGTCAATGTAATTATTAAGAATTTTGAATAACAATGAAATATGTCGAATAATATTATTAAATGAGTAATGAGGGCCAGTCATAAGGTCCTTACAATCATGGAAGAGAGCCTTGGGAATGCACAGTAAAAGAATGGTTAGTCCTTCTCTAACACTAAGGGTCACACACTTCTCCCAACAATGAATCAGCTTCTAGAGGCTCTTATTGCAGAAATCCTCAGTTTGGCTCTAGAAAAAGTGCTCTACTTATCTAGTAAACATCATCCCCACAGAATGCATAGGAAGAAGGTGGTCCTGGGTGTCTGATGAGGTATCTCATGTTATACTTCTCCGACATCCATCTCGTGTCATGTGGAGTTCTGCATGCAACTCGTGTGCCTTGGTCTTTGAAGACCAGGGTCTCCAGTTGTTGCACAATTTGCTGCTCATTAATGGAAAGCTACCCAAGGTAGAATTCATCTTCCAGCATGATCTAGCCATTTTGGAAGATGTCTGAATGAATTTGTATGGTGTAGTTTCCCTTCAGATGCAAAAAAAACATCGCAGCCTGTCCCTCAAATTTCTCAATAGGCTATCCCATCTCGGTCCAAAACTCTGATGGCAAATTTGCAAAATACAGAACAGGTTAAATTGGTTTGGGCATCTCTGGAAATGTAGCTACACACTACCATTGTCATGGTGAAAGTAAGGATTTTACGTGTGCAGGCATGTGTTCAACTTGCTGGTCTCCTGAGCGAGAACACCTGCACCCCAGTGCTCTCAGCCAATGAGCACGCTAAAAAAAATTAATAAGTAACATAAATTGTATATAAACTACTTACCCAAATACAGTGATCCAACACTCGTCCAACTGATCATCAGCTTTCAAATGTTCCCTATTTCAAATTAATTCTTACTATTACACATTCACATTTCCTCTTTAATTTCGATTATTTGAAATAGTAATAACAACGTAATGAATAATAAGGTGGATATTAATAGGGATTTGTAAAATATACCTCTGCAAATAAAATGGGTCTAATTGTGCTGGAGACTGTGGAAAATTCAAATCTTGTGAAAAATTTGGAGACGTGACTGCACCAGATATTTTTTCAGAAGGTCCAACCCTTGTGGGAACTAGAAGAGAGAAAATTATTTTAAGATGAAATATAGAAATTTCTATAGAATGGTTTTTGGTAATGCAAAACCTTAATATAATTTATAATTACAAATGAAAATCAGAAAAGAGAATCTATAAGGTGAGCAGAAGCTCCGTTTACACCTACATTTATTGGCATGTACGAAAAATGTGAAAACGATTATGAGAAAAATAGATCGTAGCAGTTTTCCGTGTTTCACTGACAAGCAGTCCATGACCCACTTAGAAGGTGCTCCCCCTATGGAGGAACAAAGAAAATCGAAATAGTGGCTGGCACGAGTGACTTCACAACTGAGGAGCATTTTACGTCGTATGTGTGGGTCTCAACTGGGAGAGCATGGAAGAACATGGATGGTTTTGTGATTTTTGCCTGAAAAAAGGCAGCTTTTGCATAGATGTAAAGGGACTTTCCACCAACTTATACAGCCTGGAATTGAACCAGGGACTTTTGGACTCGAACAGTCTCTTGCTGAGCTACGGCAGACAAAAACTTTATGCCTTCTATATTCTATTAATAATTACTAGGTGAATCCCATTGAAAATTTCATATCTCAAAATCTTTTTTCGTGCTGTGTTGCTAATTTTTTTAACAACCAGCTTGCTTCATGTGGCCAGCTAATAGCAAATCAAGAAGTTGAAGGCCCCCAGCACAATCTTGTTTTGAGGCCACTTTTTCAACCTTAAATAACTTTATATACAGGGTGACAATTATTGAGCTATATGATAAAAAAAAACAAAACAAAACTTGATAATTTTTTAACAATTGGCGAGATTCATTTAAAACTTGGCGGTTGAATGCAAGGCATGTTGGGAATTTGAACGAAATGTCAAAATTTTAGAAAATGACACGTCCCCATCGGACCAATAGGGTGTTTGAAGTCCTGGAAGAGCACTTTGGAGAGCGCATTCTGGCTTTGGGGTACCCAGAGGCCACTGGAATGGGAATCGCTTGCTGCCATGTTCTCCTGATCTCACCGTTATGACTCATTTTTATGGGACACAAATAACCCCAAAACCATCGCTGAGCTCAAAACAGCCATTCAGGAGATCATCGAAAGCATCGATGTCTCACCACTTCAGCGAATTTTGCAGAATTCTGCTCTTCGTCTGCGCCACATAAAAGCCATTGATGGCAAGCATGTTGAACATATCATAAACTAAATCAGAATATCTGTAACTACTTTTAACCTTTGAATAAAATTTTTGAACTCAATAGTTTTTGAAAATTTGATGTTTTATTTCTGTATAAATTGAGTGGCCAAAAGTCATGGGATGGCACTAGATGTGATGTTAATAGCGAGCTGCTCCTCTGCGAGCCCTCAAAACTGCAGGAACACATCGCCATACTTTGCCTGACACAACATTGTTGACAGGCAGGATCCATAGCTTCATGGGGCATATGCCACACTCTTACACATCCATCAGCTCAATAGAAGTGAAAATGGGATTCATCAGATCATGTTACACGCTGCTGCTGCTGTTCCACAGTCCAGTGAAGATATTCGCGGGCCCATGCCAGTCATTGAGGTGTGTCGAGGTGTAAGCAAAGGGACACGAGTTGGTCGACAGTTGCTAAACCTATCTGGTGTATTCGTCTCTGTACAGTCCTACTAGAAATGGTTCCAAACATCCCACATTCAAATCGACAGAGATCTGACTCACAATAGCCCATATTTTCAAGTAGTAGGTCTAGATTTGTTAGTTTTATGGATGCATCAACAGCAAGATCATTTTGCACCTTATCACATGACTAATATCTTTACTATTATCTTTTACATATCCCAGTGCAATTACAAACTTCCGTGCATATGGCAGGATTCGAGAACTGGAAAGCCTATGCCCATCGCTCTCGGCCACTGGTCTGGCACAATTAGGTCTAAAGATAATTCAAATTACAATATGGTTTCAACTCACTTGGCGTCGATGTGAGATTAGAAGATGGAAACAAAGGTGACATCGTATTGTCGAAGGCTGTTATTTGTGTGGGTGTAGAATGCTGATCAAACAAACCAACAACAGGAGGACCTCCATGCTTTTCGCTGGTCTGTCTGTGATAGCTCCTACAATTCAAAGAGACCATTAAAAATGTTTCCAATAGCAATTAGTGAATAAAATTATCACAAAAGACACTTATAGTGAACATTATTTAAGCATTTAAATGAATGTACCTGTGAACTTGAGACACATTTGATAATGATAACGATGGGGACTGTAATGATTTGACTGGAGATGATCCTGGATTTCCAAATGGTGCCGTCCGATTTTTTGTCGGACTTAATGAACCAGACACTGGTGGCCACATACGTGGACTTGCCTATGAAATTAGGACATTAAATAAGATTAATAACTATAATTTGATAATACTTTTGTACAAAAACAAACATAACAATGACTGCTCTAATGAATTTATTTCACATGAAAAGTTTCTCCAAGTTTCATTTGCCAATGCTGCAAAGTCTGAAGTTTCCAAAATGATCATTAGAGCCACTGTTATTCAAGATGGTAGCATTAGAAAAAGAAAAATCGTATTATGTATTTAAAATACGCAAAAACTTCATTGGTCGTTCGGAGACATTTTCAGACCACATTTGTCATAGAAGCACCTCGCGATCATAGCATCACAAGGAAGGTAAAACAGTTCGAAAAAAAGTGGAAAAATTTGGAATTGTAAAGGAAGAAAACTGGGAATCGAAATTATTAGGGGGAGGGAAAGTTAACTGGAACGTAATAAAGTACTTTGCCAGAGTGCTAGAATATAGAAAATCAGAATAATGTGGATGAGAAGACATGGTTATGTTTTATATAAATAACAGTTAATTGAAAAAATTGTATATAAATTTTTTTGTTTTTTGCTTAATTTGACACGTATTGTGTGTAAATTGAAATGTTTTCTTTTTTTCTGTATGTTTGTTTATTATGACTTGTATGACGGAACAGGCTACAGCTAACCCCATTCAGTCTCTCTTGTAAAAAAGAGTTTGGAATTAAAAATCATTTATTATTATTATAAACACTTAAAGGCATTATACTCTTAGTCTTCGTCCCGATTTTCAAGTTTGATTTAATTTTCATTACGTGGTTACCCACCAATTGGTGGTTTCAAGTTTCCACCACTCTGCTTATTAGAGGTTTGGAGGTGGTTTTTTTTGTTTCTTTTCACTCCGTTTTCCCAACCATTTTCTCTATTATGACTCCCTGTAGGCTTTCTGTTTTTTGCGGTAATTAATTTTAGTTTTATTTTACTTTTTTTGGTTATGTTTGGGTTAATCTGTTTGATTAAAACATTTAATTTTTTATTCTTTATTCTGTTACTTCCTAACTTAGTAATCTAGTTTTTGTTTGGTTATTGTTACAGTGACCCCATTGGAGCCTTCTTGTCGGTCAATTTGACCAACCTGTCTCCCGTGGGGATAGCTTTTTTTTTTTTTTTTTTTTTTTTGAATTAATATAGAAAGAAAGAAAGAAAGAAAATCTATTTCCCTGACATTTCCCAGAAAAAGCCTCATTTCCCTGACAAATGCTTGAAAATGGCCCTTCTTCCCTGACAACTTTTCATTACCCGGACTTTCCAGAAAGTGGGAACCCTGAAGTAGTAGTTTCCGAGTTATGCATTCAATATCTTAATATGCATATTCCGATTTCTTTTTAATGACTGATATTGTTGAATACCTACCCCATACTTGTCAGCTAATACACAACCTGATTCACCATCCTTCAAGGACTGAATAATTTTAACTTTGAGTGATAAAAATAGAAAAAATAGCTGAAACTGTGGATACCCTATATAAATAAAGGAAAAATGGAAAACGCTACTCCACATCGATATATATATATATTTTTTTACTGACTCGGATGTACATTTCGGATTTCAAAAATCCATCATCTGTGAGTGATTTACAGACTGGAAATACCCATATAAATATACATATATACAGAACTAGAAAAGATATACAACCAATCAAACAACGGAGGAAAGAAAAATTACATCTCGCTAGTACAGTATAGCCAATCAGAGCGAAGAGAGTTTTTTTTCCCCCTGACCTCTTACAAGAATCGTCAACTTTACAATAAACAAAAATCATCGATGTTTTTAGAGTTTTAACCAACTCTTTATAAATAGCATTAATAAACTTAATAATACACAAAACGATAAAAAACAAAAATATCGAAATGATGAACAAAATAAAGCGACCACAAAAAAAAAAAAAAAACGATGTTATTATCACAGTTTATTGTAACGTTGACTCTTGTAAGAGGTCAGGGAAAAAAGACTGCTTCTCTCCGATTGGCTATACTGTACTAGCGAGATGTAATTTTTTCTTTCCTCCGTTGTTTGATTGGTTGTATGTTTTTTCCTAGTTCTGTATATACAGGGTGATTCTAAAAGGTCGTGCCAAAATGAAAAGGCAGGTAGACGAAGAAATTCTGAGCAAAAAAGTCTAGTCGCGTTTTTCGATCTCAGGCTCCATTAAAAAGTTATAGCGCTTTAAAGATAGATTTCAGCGTCTGTACCAAGATAGATTTCCGGAAGTGACATCACGAAACTTTAAAGCACTATAACTTTTTAACGGAGCCTCAGATCGAAAAATGCGACTAAACATTTTTGCTCAGAATTTTACCCTCTACCTGCTTTTTTTTCATTTTGGTACGACCTGTTAGAATCACCCTGTATATACGAGGTCTGTTCAAAAAATACGTAGACTGACGTCATAAAACAGAATATACTTTATTCAGAAGTTACACATCTGGGTCCCCTTCAAAGTACTCTCCTCCCCGACGCACACACTTATCCCAACGTGTTTCCACTTTTGGAAACAGTCCTGGAACGCTTTTTTTGTGATGTCCTTCAGCGCCTTCGTCGCTCTTGCCTTTATGTCGGGAATCGTCTCAAATCTCTTCCTTTCAAAGGTCTTTTGAGTTTGGGAAACAAGAAGAAGTCACAAGGAGCGAGGTCAGTTGAGTAAGGTGGGTGAGGAAGAACAGTGATCGAGTGTTTGGCCAAAAACTCTCGAGTTCTGAGGGCTGAATGGGCTGGTGCATCTTCAATTTTTCGGTCAAAATCTCGTGACATGATCCAACTGCTATTCCACACTCTTCAGCAAGCTCTCTGATGGTCAGACGTCGATTTGCCCGAACCAGGGTGTTGATTTTGTCCACTCACTCATTCTAAAAATCCGCCAAATGAAAAAAACACACTTCATAAACAACCGCCTAGCTAATCAACCAATACTGATATTTGCAATCAAAAAACTGCCTTGTAATCAGCGGATCTGTCAGAAGATGGCGACACCAAGCGATTTTGATTGGGACCAACAGGGCCCGCGCAATTCAAACAGTCTACGTATTTTTTGAACAGACCTCGTATATGGGTATTTCCTGTCTGTGAATCACTCACTGATGATGGATTTTTGAAATCCAAAATGTACATCTGAGTCAGTAAAAAATATATCTAAGTGGAGTGTTTTCTGATTTTCCTTTATTATGAGTGATAACGCAAGTTCCTTTTCGTACCGGCATATTCGTGAAGTATTTTTGCACGAAGCATAAGGCAAAGAACTTGCTTCTGCTTAATTCAACAGTGCGCTGCCCAGTGATTAATCCGGATAACTGGTTGTCCGGATAATCGGTGTTCTACTGTAGAAGCCAGGGCTTCAAATCGAGCTTTTACGTTATTCAGCTGTTCAGTTAGCTTCTCATTGCTCATATATTTCACAATGCATCACAAAGCAGACTTAAAAGACTGCACACGTAATTTTCCATGAAAAAGCGATGACATATTTAGTTACTGTATAGGTTAGAAGTTAGAAGAAAAATTTGATCCAATAGATTGACTGTTATTCTAATACGTTATTTTGTTATTGACTATTGATCTAATACGTTATTTGTGCAAAAATAAAGTTGTTGTCAGATATATATTTGAAATTTGAGCTATTTTAACAACACAGATGAATTTTGGCATGGCATGTGCCGTTTTCGTGGGCTTCCCGTCCATCTAAAAAGTAATCTTTTAATACCCATTGTTACAGATGACATTCACGCTATTCATAACAGAAACAAATAATGACAGTGCAGGGTTTTTCATTCTCATGGTTCAAAGGATCTAAATAATTTATACGATCAGGCTAGTGGGAAGATTTTATGAGCAAAATATAAACCAAAAACCGTGAAGAGTTCATCATCAAACTCTCATTTTCACGAGTGTCGACAGAAGTGCAAGTGCATACCGCAGCTGGCGAAGGTCCTAAATCTCCCATTAAGTAGCCAGGGAGAAATTGCGAAGTATTCGACGGCGAAACATTTCCAGGTGATGAACCAAGGATCATTTGTTCACCGCTCGTATTCCCTGAAAAAAACAGTACCACCAATTCAAGATCGGTTTCGAAATTGAGTTGAGATCCTCTTATGCTTTCAACATAACCAGTAATCCCATTACCTGCAAAATCCAAAGATGCGCTATACATTCTCCACGTTTTCTTCTTGCTAATTTCTTTTAACGATCTTTTTACTTTGATAAGACTAAACTGTAGCTTTTATTATACTGGAAAAGAAGACTCTTTTCAATTTTTACGACGGATGTTATCTCAAATGTGTGGCGCGATTATTTAAATCCCGGACCAATGCCTCCTAGAATAGAAGGATTCTATATTCTAGGAGGCGTTGCTCTCCAGAAACTGTACTTATGACCTATGCTACCCTCTTGTGGGCTTCGTTATAAACTCAATTCGCTTCCACCAAAAAAAAGGAAACTGAGAATTCGCATCTGTTTTTCTTGTGAAATTTAAAATATTATTTTTTTAAAAAAAGGACTTATGAAGATTTCAAACTTAATTCTTAAAAGAAATTGAACTTGTTGCTTTTATTATTGCTCAGATCGCGATGTTCTTCTGTTTCGTTAGGGAATCTGTGATTGGCTAAATCTTTAACCAATGAAATGGCTCGATCGAGTCATATGTTCCAAAAGGGATTTCTCATCATAGCTAAAAAAAAAAACATGAATGATCATAGAATGCATAGATTAAAAGTTGCGTGTCGCGAAGGCTGTAACGAAGAAGAAAGGGGAAACGTTTCATAGACTTTGATCGGTAATGAATTGCGTAATTTATAGAGAAATTCACATCTTTTTTCTTCGTTCTTACAGTTTCAGTGCTGTTCATGAAAAATTTAACGTGTGGATGAGGATTCTTTATTGCTAGCATCTCCTCTCTGATAATTGAATTCCGATGATCATTCTCTATATTCACGATCTTTGATTACGATTATGTAATCTACAGTTTACGCTTGTCATGAATGATGTGAAAGAAAACACCGACGGAGAGAGTTGCAGCTCTTCTTTGCCTTCGCACTCTATGCTATGCAAGCGAGTCCTTTCGGCGACGTTCTACGGGATCTCCTCCTTCATGATCGTCGTCGTCAACAAGACCGTGTTGACAACTTACGGGTAAAGTATCCCTCATAAAAGATTCATTTCTACGATGTATCTTGTTCCTCTTTCAACACAATAACAAGAAAAGTTTGTGACACTGATCGTAAACCAAAACTGGTGCTTAAAACGAAATGTTAACCTAGAAGAGCTTTTTAAGTTTCAAAAATTTTGCGTTGACATTCCTTTATTATTTTTTATTCTAGATTCCCCTCATTCCAATTCGTTGGGATAGGCCAAGTAAGGAAACTTTGTTAGAAAAAAAAATTATTATAATTAATATCACAGTTACACCCATCACTAACATTTTTAAAATTTATTTTCATCTTACAGATGTTCGCAACGGTTTTCATATTATTTACTGCAAAAAAATTGAAAATTGTAAAATTTCCAGACTTCTCCATTGATGTGGCTTGGAAGGTATTATTGACATTTGAAAAAAAAATATTACACAGATGGTCTATAACAAATACAAGATACCTTTTCAAAATAATGGAATATCCATAGCAACCAGTTTATTTCCTGCAGCAGGAACCCTTTAAGAGAAATACAAACAAAGATAAGAGGAAAAAAGGAGACAAGATGCTCTGGCAAACAGATAAATCAACAAGAGAACAATCTTTTTGAATAAGTGCTGAGCTGTTACAAAATCCGAGCAGGAACAGGTTATCAGTAAGGGTGTTAAATCAAATCTCCAAACAGCTGAGTAAGGACTGTGTAACCCCTCTTTAAACACCGGGATCTGCTTTTGCTTTTGACATGCATTTATGGTAGATGACTATCTCGACCAATTCTCCTAAAAAAAAAAAATTACTTCTTATATGGTATTATCCAGTTAATATGAAATTATTTCCCAGCCCCAAACTCCCTCGGAGAATTTTACTTGTAAAATCATCCTCTTAAATCAAGGAAATACAGTGATAACTCGCTGTAAGAGTTTAATTCGTTCCATGACTGAACTCGTTTTACAAATCGATTTTCCCCCATTGAAATCAATTAAAATAACATTAATCCTTTCCAGCCCCCAATACAATTTTTAAAAGGTTTTGAAAGAGAAAAAGTGCACTTACAATTATGAAAATGACAATCATAAAAAAAAAACATAATAAAAGAGAATACAAAAGAAATACGTAAACTTGTTTTATTAATTTAATTACATGTACCTTACAGATGGGACAATTTGTATACGAGAAAGACGATGGAGCGGGGAGGAGGAAGTTTATTATTTGGAAGGAGAATAGGAACAAGATAAACACTTGAACAGAACAAGTGAAGACTGTGCTTTATTAAAAATTGCCCATAATGCAAATTTCACTCGTACTTCAAGACAAAAATTCGCACGACCCTCTGCTCGTACAGCAAATTACTCGTACAGTGGTGCACTCGTACTGAGAGGTTATACTGATTTTCTTAAAATATTATATCAGCCAATGATGATAAGCCTTGTGGTGTTGTATTCAAAGAGTTAAGATGCCAGGAATCAGGTGGATACTCGGATGACTAGTATACTTGAAGAATCATCTTGATCACAGGTTGTTATGAGCAGTGTTGCCAACTTAGTGGATTTTGCACTAAAATTATGGAAATATCCAGTAAAAATTGCATTAGAACAATAGAAATTTGGCTTTTTAATTCGGTTTTAGCAGGAAAAAATTTGGCAACACTGGTCACGAGTCTCTTTCCTTGTGACCTTTTGCCTATAAAAGGCTACGGACAAGTCTTCATCATCGCCTTAGAAATCCTAAAGACTAATTTTATGGGCCAAATCATGTTCCAGATGAGATATTTTTTGCATACAAGGTGCGTTCAAGTTCTAAGGTCTCCTAATTTATTTTTGAAAAACTATTGACCCTAGAAAGCTGAAACTCCCGTTATTTGTCCACATAGTCAACCTTTACCCGTAGACATTTTTCACAATGCTGACACCATGACTGGTAGGCTGCCGCAAATACTTCTTTAGGAACCAGTTTTGTCTACTGGCAAATCACTTGTGCAACAACCAGGGCCGGATTTAGATGAAAAGAGGCCCCTAAGCTATTCCACTTATGAGGCCCTTTCACCTCCCATTTTTAATGCTAACAATTTGAATGTAGGCCCCTCTTGATCTTGAGGCTCTAGGCTGAAGCCTAGTTAGCCTATAGGAAAATCCGGTCTGGAAACAACGGAATAAAGCTTCTGCTCATCGGGCGGCTTTTCAGTAGGAAAAACTGGCCAGTATAGAAGTGTTTGCAGCGGCAATGTAATCGTGGCATCATCGTTGTGAAAAATGTGTAGAAGTTGACTATGTGGACAAATGATGGGAGTTTCAGCTTTCTGGGGTCAATAATTTTTCAAAAATAAATTAGGAGACCTTAGAACTTGAACGCACTTCGTACTTTAAAATTAATAATTATATAAATAAGAAATTGATAAGCATTCAGCTATTCTAAATAGCAATAACATTAGTATTTATAGCATAAACTTACCAAATTTATTACAGCATAAAATTTACGTGCAGTATATACACTTTTCGGATATCACGAACTAATATCTTGTTCCCTTGGATTTCGTATTAAGCGGATTATACTGTATTTTATAAACAATAGCCGATAACTCAGAGTTCCTCTTAAGTTTTTTTAAAAATTGCAATACATCTTTAACCTAATAGGAAGTTTGATTATGTAATGTGCCTAACATGTATCAAATAATGAATAACCCTGCTTGAACTAGAAAATTAATTGCTACAAAGAAATGTAAATGGATTTAATGAGAGACATTTCATTCTATAACACTCACTGCGATCTCTTGACACTGATCTTAGTTAAATGCTGTCAAGATCAAAGATGATGGTTAGACATCCTCCATAATGCAACCCATGATATTCTAAATAATTTCATAAAAGATTAATAAAAAGGCGAAGGGGAAAATGCACAATTACTTGGGCACATTAAGCATGTTATTCTTTCTGCTGCAATAATAATATAATTTGATAACATTAAATTTAGCACTGTGGGTGCATGGAAATTTTTATATTTTGAAAAGCTCTAAGTAATGCAGATATTACAAAATTTACATAAATATTACAATTTTATTTTTTTTAGATATGGCCACTACCTTTGTTTTATGTAGGCAATCTTCTCTCTGGTTTAGGTGGAACAAAACAGTTAAGGTATCATCTCCAAGTCCCTTTACAATGAAATCACATTTTGCCATATTTTCCTAAATCAACTATTCATTTTCATTATGAAGCCAAGCACTTCATTTTCTAGACTTGACATTTAATTGATATATTTATAAAATAATTTGACTCGCTTTGTTTCCTAGTCTTCCAATGTTCACTATTCTGCGGAGATTTTCCATTCTGATGACGATGATTGCAGAATCAGTTGTTCTCGGGTATGTAGCTCCGTGATTTAAATTTGGGGGGGGGGGGGATTATTTTAACTTCAATGTGCAGTTTTGCAGTAACTTTAATTAAAATATTTTGCTTTCTTTTTCTTTAAAGGGTAAAACAATCACTTGCAGTAAAGTTAACTGTAGCTGCCATGATCATAGGTGCTGTAATAGCAGCCTGGTAAGAAAAGAATTAAATTAAATAATAATAAAAAAAAGAATTTTTATGTATAATAAAGTTTTGTATGTTTTAATGTAATAACTTTAAATATTCTATAGGCATCAGCAGGGTTCTCCCTCCCCCCACAAGGAGTAGAAATAATAATAATAAAACAAAACAAAAAAAAAAAAACCAGAGTTACTCAAAATAATTCATCTACACTCAAATGGCAACTATCAAAGTTATACAAGCAATGTTGAGATAATTGAATTCCTAATCATGACAGCATATCTACCATCAGTGATAACATCGGGCGGGGAGAAAAATCATGTTGTGGCCTCCTCTAAATCCTCTGACATCTCAGATTTCACTTGGTGTATGCCTACTTAATGCTCAGTTGATATATACAGGGTGTTTTTGAATTGAGTACAGATTTTTTGGGAGATGATAGAAGAGGTCCTTAGAAGTATTTTTTGTCATATGAACATGGGGTCCCTGCAGCTCCGTTTACTTACAATACTGCATTGAACAATCAAATCACACCGGGACGCAGTGTGCATTGGTAGGCCTAGATTATTTTATTTTTAACAATTAACACAAGCAATCTACTGTAATAACTTTTAAAGTAATTGTTTGCAAAGAAATTTCAAGGTGCACGTGCTTGTTTGTTGAAAAGTCTTAGGACAAACTTCGTAAAGGAGATTCCATGGTATCCAACCCCTTTGTAAAATACGATTATTGTGCTATGAAGCAAATGGCGGTCATTTCGAACAATTACTGTAAAAGTCATACAGTAGATTGCTTGTGTTAATTGTTAAAAATAAAATAATCTAGGCCTACCAACGTACACTGCGTCCCGGTGTCATTTGATTTTCAATGCAGTATTGTAAGTAAACGGAGCTGCGGGGACCCCATGTTCATATGACAAAAAATACTTCTAAGGACCTCTTCTATCATCTCCCAAAAATCTGTACTCAATTCAAAAACACCCTGTATATAGGATTATCTTCATTTGAAATTTGTTATTATTGAATGATTCGGTTCTGAAGTGTGCTTATGTAGGAAAGTGTATATTTATCTCTTTTGTAAGGAGCTTATGCTATATCTCATTAAAATATGCAGATAATGAGCTTTTTCTTTTAATACAAATATATATCACAGATTTTCTTTGTCCTCCGTGTTCATACTATTTTTACAGAATCTGAAACTGTTTTGAAATGCTTTCATAATCAAAGAAATTGAAGGAATTATCAAATTGTGTTATCATAAACTTATCGTTTTAAATGTATTATTAGTAAAATAATATTTATATATCAATAATATTTATATCAAACTCAACGTGCTTTGTCATTTGAAAACAAAGATCACATGATTGCTACCCCCATAACTCCAATCTCATTGGGACAATTTGGCCCAAAATTCATAACAATGTAGATCTTGCGCTTAAAGGAATCTGCATGCCGAATGTCACTCTTTTACATAGATATATAGCAGATGGTCCAGAAGATCCCCTGTAACTCCGACCCCAGTGGGCCAATCAAACCCAAACTAAGTAGTGAAGTAACATATGCCTTTAATAAGCTACATTCTGAATTTTCAACTTTCTACATTGAAAAATATAGAAAATATGAAGGGGACAGACAGATGAACGTTGCAAGACCATTAAGTAGCTTTATTCTTCTGCTACTTAATACATGTAATTGAATTATTAACATTACACTACATGGATGGAATTAATAAATTATGGAACTGATTGAGCAGAGATACACGTAACAATTGAAAGTTATAGAGTGAAAGTGAGATTTATAGTTTGTTTTTCCTTTTCTTTCTTTTTTTATAGCAATGATTTGGCATTTGATTTAGTGGGCTATGCTTATGTTTTATCAAACGATTTCTTTACGGCTGCAAATGGCGTGTATATGAAGAAAAAATTAGATTCCAAGGTTAGAAATTATACAGCAATATTTTAGTTTAATCTGCTTTCTTTCATTTTCTTATCAGAAGTTGTAATCTTTTTATTTTGCAGGAATTGGGAAAATATGGTTTGATGTTTTACAACTCGTCATTCATGATTTTCCCACTCTTTTTTTTATGTGGCTCCTCAGGAGAGTTACAACAGGTGAGTTCTGTTATTGAACTATTATTGTTTTTCTTTAGAACAATTTTATTGATCCATGCATTTGATTGTTTCAATTGAAGGTGTTAAATTATGATGGGTGGATTGAGCCCCTTTTTATTACTCAATTCTGCCTGACTTGTGTCATGGGCTTCATCCTCATATATTCAACTATTCTTTGTACTGCATACAATTCAGCATTAACAACAACAATTGTTGGCTGTTTGAAAGTAAGTTTTTGTATTTAACAAAGCATCAGTCCTCTTAAATTCAATTCAGTGCTCTTGTTTAATAGAAACTGTATAAATTTTGTTTCACAGAATATTTTGGTGACATATATTGGCATGTTTATTGGAGGAGATTATATATTCAGTCTTCCTAATTTCATAGGATTAAACGTGAGGTAATCATGAAATCAAATCTATTCATTGTGATTTACTATGAGGTATGTCTAGAAAGAAGTTCTGTTTGGAAATAAAAAAAAAACAAGCACACACTCAGAAAAAAAATTATTACAAAAAAAAGTCTCCATACCTTGAATTATTTTTCTATATAGCTCTGACCATTTTGTATGCAGTCTTCATAAAAAGTTGCTGCCTGTGATGTCAACCAGTAGTGACAGCTTCTTTTACCCAGTCATCGTTGTTGAACTTCTGGCCACCAAGGAACGACTTTAGGTCCAAAAAGAAATGAAAATCGTTAGGTAAACTTTTTGCCAGATGGGGGAGGCCATGGCCTGGTGGGCTTTCACTGAATACACAACTTCTGCGACCATCATACAGGATTCATCAATCCAGGTTCATCCAGGGACCAACTCGTCGGCCTCTGACCATACAGGTCCTGGATGGACGTATTGGATTCCATTAAATTAAAATTTAAAAAAATGGCCAGAAGTTCAACAACGATGACGGGGTAAAAAAAAGTTGTCACTACATGGTTGACATCACAGGTGGCAACTTTTTATGAAGATGGCATACAAAAACTTGTGCCCTTCAAATGGTGGAGCCATGTAGAAAAATAGGTCAAGGTATACTCCAAGTGAATCATGAGAACTGTCAATAACTGGGTTACCATGGAAATAATCTATTTAAAATTTAGTCTTGTACAGAGATTGTTGTTAAATGAATTATTGTTAAATTGGTGGCCCTTATTATTATTTTTTTTTGCAATTAAAGCGAAATTAATTTTCCTCAGAATAATTGTAATACATTTGACATTTTGCTTGAGCACGTGTTGAACAAAGTGCACCTTAAACAGGAAATATGAACAATAAATAAAGACATGTGCAACAAGGCTAAGACTGTCGCTGATTGGCTGATGAATTTAACCAATGTCATGACCACGTGACCTGTTGCAGGAGGAGCGATTCTCTTGACTCATCTTTTGGACTATATAGAATTTTTTTGTAATAATTTTTTTTTTTCGAATGCGTACTTGCTTTGTTTTATACTACCAAATGGAACTTACTTTCTGGACATACCTCATACTTTAAGATTTATTTTATTCAATTGGTTTTCAATTAAATAATTTCTTTTAATTTTGTAGCATCATAGGAAGTTTATTTTATTCATACTTCACTTTCACTGAATCTGAAAAGAAGAAAACCAACAAAGATCACTGCAATGGCAAAGCATCTCATAGCACAAGCCTTTTACAAGATATCAAAGTTATGGCCCCTTCTTGATAGTAAATCTGCACAAGGGTCAATGAGAAGAAACAAAACATAAAACGCCCACAGTTGCCAAAAATATTATTGGCTGCCATGCAACACCAGCATGTTTATTATTATTTTATAAAACTGTTTCTTCTTTGATTGTGGAAAGTTTTATCACGATATCATCGCATTTTTATATGTATTGATAAATCCACTTTTATTTTGAATGAACTGTTACAATGCTTATACAAGCACACAAACTCAGTCTTTAGAAACATGAACCATTTCTCTTTGAAATTCATTCATTCCGAGGAAGGAATTTAAAAGCAAACAAAAAAACTTTATTACCTAGAATAAAAATATTTTAATTAAAATATTAGAACCGGATCATTAGTCCTTGATAAATTTCACCTTTATGAAAAATGTTTATTTTCTTATCTTTAACACGTATTTTGGAGTGACAAAAATAGGATTTGAGAAATATTTTGCATTTAATACGGACTGTCTTTCAATTGCCTTATACAATACAGTAATTTTTCAGGAAAAAAACAAACAAACCAGAACAATGCAAATTTTCAAAAAACAATTACCTTTTGCAATTGTACATCAACATTAATTACATACTAATGTATGCATGTATTGATTGCATCTTTGAAGCTAGGAACAAGTAGATAAGGACTGAGTTGGAGACCGAAATTCTTAATACTGTCATGTTGTTTGTTTTGGAATTTTATCAAGATGCTATAGCATCAGTAAGAGTCTACGGATGTGAACTATATCTCAGTCGATCAATTCAAGCGATATAGCATTAAATGCTATCGAAATTTTTGCTAGCGAACTTTTAAGATTGTTGAAACATAGCTTACATTTACATATTTAATATTTTTAGAACATTCTGTGCACTTCAAACTGAGGAAACTTGTGAAAACAGAATACTTTTAATCACAGTTCTTTAAGTTGAATACATTTGTGAAAACATTAACCAAATATTTCCTACTTATTGTACTGTATATTGAAATGTTTACATATTTTGTTTTGTAATACAAATAGGCACAGCTGTTCCTTAGGTCTCGTTAATGCCACATTTATACATTTTAAGTTACATTAATCACTTTTCCTTAAGTTGTGCCATTATTATGATTATTTAGATCTGAAGGCTGTAAATAAAATGTGTAAATTGTTAATGTTTTTATTAAATATTGAGGTATTTTTTTGCATATTAAATATGGAGTTTTATCAGTTATATTTTTTTGCTTTTATATTCAATTTGTTAATGGTTTTCATTGTTAAAAAAAAATCAAGTAGCACATTTAAAGAAATGTGCAGTGATTTGCCCATTCATTCATTTGTTTTACATCACATCAATACACAGTATTATAACTTAAATGCTGTAAATAAATTAATGTTTCTAAATCCGTTTCATTTCTTTTTTTTTTTTTTCCTACCTCAATGGCCTTCCTGAAAGCCTAGTCAGAGCTGTTTTACATCAAGTTTAAATAACAGTTTTCTCTGATAACATCCTTTGACCAGTAGTGTGTTGGTAAATTTTTAACAACCGGCCTGCTTCATGTATCAAGGGAGTGGCACATCAAGAACTTAATTTTGAGGCACCTTTGTAAATATTAAGTAATGTTATATATAATGATAATGAAGGGGGGGGGGAGTACATGTTTCTTGCACTTATTTGATGATCTGCTGGGGAAAAAATGGCATACAACTGGTTCGCTAAATTTGTTAACTTTTAACAACTGGCTCATAGTATTGCATGATACGGTATCATATCATTCTATTTTTGGCCTCGATATTTCGACATATTTCAAAATTGTAAAATTCTGATATATCGCAATCATTCTTGGAATGATCAGTGACTTGACCATAGAGTATAGTATAACAAGTTCTGGTATGTATCTTACATTTCCATGACCAAATTGGTGTAACTGATGCCATAAGTGGAGGGTTTTATATTGAATTCTGTCACTATTTGCAATCAAAACTTGAACACAGAAGTGTTAATCCTTTGCCTTAAAATATATATCACTCCACCGAAAAGATTGTTTTCAAAAGTTGCAATATAATTACAGCAAAGCATAATCTTTTGAAATCAAAACGAATTAATCAACAGGTTAAATACTGTACACTAATTGCCTTGTTGTTCGATTATTATTGTATCCTCATTATATCCTTTAAATAGTTAAAAACATTCTTCTTCTTGTTACCGGTCCTTCCTCCTGTCTTTGGAGATGACCTATTGGTGTAGGTTATACTTTAGTATAACTGGGCGATTTTATCAGGATATTAAAGATGGAGCGTGTGTGATCGAAGCCATTAATCTTGGAAGGAGGTTAATTTTGGATAAGAAATCTTTGGTACTGGAAAGGATAAAGCGTTTGTGGGTTGTTAGGTTAGGGTTTATTAATAACAGGGTGGAAGAGCAGAAAGGTATATTTTTAGCCTCGTAAAGAGCTTTCAATTGACGACGAGGGGTGGCGTAGAGCGGACAATGGAATATGATGTGGTCTACAGTTTCAGTAAGGCCGCACTGACAATCAGCATTGTCTGTCAGACCGATCTTGTGTAGATAGGCCTTAGTCGGCAGGTGTTCAGATCTTAAAAACATTAAAAATTGGGTTCACTTTTTATGGCTTTTCTCAAACAAACAGACTTACAGGCGGTGTGGAGGCCACCATGTTTCAGAAACTCTGAATAAAGCAGATATCTACAACCGATAAGCATTTGTATTATGCATGCACTAATTTCTTTTTTCTTTCATGCTGGGCACATGGTGGATAAAATATAGATTCATAAACTACGTTATCTTCCATGTGGACAAAAGATTTTGTTTTTCTGAAATATCAAAAATATTTACCTATGAAACCATCATTTGAATAAGATTTTTAAGAACTAAATAATTTTTCCCTAGTGAAGCAACTTTTCTGCCTCCATATTTCAACTTGTACAAATTTTTAAAAGAGGTAAACTTCATTTAGTAAAATTGATTTAATTATTATAATAAATAAATTAACATATATGATATGAAACTGAGAAATACAGGCATTGCAGTATTATGGTTGCTGGCTAAATTATTACAACTATTTTATAAACAATTCAATACTCGTCTTTTATCTCCTATAGCCAGTGGTGTGTTGGTAATGTTATCTAATAGCCTAACAACTGGCGAGCAGCTCATTTCATGTGGACTTGAAGGGTTCCAGTGCCATCTAGTTTTGAGGGCACTTTTTTAATATTAAGTAGCTTTATGTACAGGGTGGTTTAAGGTGATCCACCCAAATATCTACAAATCTATTACACTAGTCGACACACATTTTGTAACTAAGACCACACAGTGTTCTTAGTAGTAATTTGTATGTAGAATCCGAATCTGATTTTAGATTTATTCTATCACGTCACATTTCCAAGTTATGCACTTCGAGACTTCTGTGTTAAAGTGATGGGTGTGAAGAGTAGCGTCTACAATATTAAACTATCCATATTTTGGGGCCGCAAAGGAATTTATCATTTTAAATCTGAATAATTTTAAAAGGTTTCATTGAAAAAAAAAGAAATCTGTGCGTGCTAGAGAAATTTCAAAATGACATTCGTAATCAGCATAAAAAATACTATCAAAAATTACCCACTTGCATTTGGTTAAAAGAAAAATCGTAAATTTTGTTGGCCAGTGTTATGGATGTGAAATAAAGAAAAATATGTAAAAATGGTGAATTAGGGATAAACATTGTGTGTTCTTCAAATTTTCCATTGCCACGGTTAAGAAATTATGTTATGATTTGAACAAG
This sequence comes from Rhysida immarginata, assembly GCA_023313115.1. Classification (NCBI taxonomy): domain Eukaryota; kingdom Metazoa; phylum Arthropoda; class Chilopoda; order Scolopendromorpha; family Scolopendridae; genus Rhysida; species Rhysida immarginata. Next base: position 127,982 of record JAHWFO010043353.1, on the reverse strand, counting down.
GTCAAAGGATCAAATTTACCATGAGCATTAGATTGTGCATCCTCACTTTCCTATAGCATTGTATTAATAGATTGTTGACAATTTTAATAGATTTGTAGACATTTGAGTGAATCACTTCAAAGTAAACACCCTGTAAAATTATCATGAAAAAGAAGCTCGTCAAATTTTAACTGGCTCATAAAATTTGATACTTTTCAATCATTGGCTTGCACAAGCTGAGCCAAGCTGATCTCAACACACCTCTGCCTATAGCTGTAAGATTAAAATAAGTAATACAAGAGAGGCTTCAACTGTATATAATCAATAAAATAATGCTATATAAATATTCTTTCATTAACAACATGGAACTTTACAATCTAAATATTAGAAGAAGAAAAAAAGAGAAGATTAACATTTTTTTTTATACAGGGTGGCCAGTCGCAAACTTCTGGTGGTGATTCTCCACAGCGAGATGAAAACAAAAAGTCATATAAACATGGTTCAGATAATGAACCATTCATGATAGTTCCGCAGTTAAAAGTAAAGTTTCAGCAGCTGGTTTTGTACTCTGCGGATGCGGAGAAGCTACAACAAGTGTTCAGTGGGGGGGGGGGGGGGGGGTTAGTTGGGGCGATATTTCAAGAATTTGTTGTAGCTTCTCCGCATGTCACCTGACTTCCACAGAAAATCTAGGGAAATCTCAAACGGTTCGTTATCCGAACCATGTTATATGAACTTTTGTTTTCATCTCACTGTAGAGAATCACCACCAGAAGTTTGTGATGGGTTTAGATACACCCTGTAGAATACCGCAATTTTCGGTATATAATGTGCATCTAATTTTTGGGGGGGCTTTTGGAAAAAATTCCCATATATAAGGCACATCCATGTATTGTGCACACCCAGATTTTTGTAAATAAATAAGTGCCCATTGGTTTAGACCTTTGCATACAAAACAAGTATCGCACTTGGTACGATGATTGACGATAGCATGTATTCAATACTGAATTAAGAATTACCTATGTTTTTTAAGAATAAAGAAATTTTCATGTAGACCTAGATATTTTCACATCAAAATTGGGATATTATGCACACTTTTTTACAACACCCAGTGACGATTTTATTAACTTTTATCTTGTATAATATGCACATTATATATCAAAAATTTGGTAATAAAAAATTATTAGTAAAGACTCAAAAATAAACATCCAAGTCTAAATTAGAAACAGTTTCTTTTCTTTTCAAAGACTGAGCAACATTTGTTTCTTAATGGATTTGTTATGGTCAAAACTTGTCCATCACAACAAACGGCCTTATAAGGATTGAATGCTTTTGCACCACAGCATGCTAATTCTTGGTAGAGAACATTTGGATAGAGTCGATTGTGGCAACAAATGTGATCTTCATAGTTATAGGTTTGATAGCCACAACAGAATGTTTTTCCATTTTCTTTAGGTCTTGAAATTCCATCACAACATAAATTAGAATGTACATCAATTGCTTTTAATCCACAACATTTTGACATTTTACCTGATATCTTCCTTACAACTCTAAATTTATTCTTGTCATTACAGCACAAGTGAGTCGTAAAGTTGTAAGGAATTCTGTCACAACATGACAAAGATGGTTTATTTACATAAAGAAAACCTTGACAGCAAATGTGAGTTTTGGAATTGTATGAAATTTTACCACAACACTGTGTTCTTTCGTTAATTTTTTTAATTATCCTTCCTTCGCAACAAAGATGCGTTTCAAAATTGTAAGCCATGTGTTTACAACAGCCACTGTCAGAGGAGGAAATGGGAGCAATAGCACCATGACAACATGTCTGCAATGTAGGATTGTAAATTTTATCTCCACAGCATTCTATGTTAAATGACCTTTTTATCCATACACTGTTATCACAGCAAATTTCTGCTTGTGGATCATAAAGAACACTGCCACAACATTCAAAATTAAACATATGAGGTGGACGTAAATGTACTGTATTTTCACAACAAACATGGATGCGTGTGTCATACACTCGATTACCACAACAACCTGCATAACTTCTTATAATTTGTGAGGCACTGTTTGCAAAACCTAGAGTAAACTCATCCTGGCAGCAGATTGACTTGCGAATATCATATGAAGTGTTGCCACAACATGCTGTGTGACTTCCTGCATGAAGAGGGCTTACAACAGAATTGCAACAAAGCTTCTCTGTATAAACATAACTTGTTTGATTACAACAACGTTGAAATCCATTTGGTGGATTTGGATAAGCTCTTCCAGAACAGCACATTTCACTTTCAGGATCATATAATTCGCCACCTAAAATGGTATAATATAAAACAGATAAATAACTGAAAAAAATATTAACTTACAATGTTTTAATGACATTCAATTGGCTCTACGTAATATTCTAAATTGATATCAACGTTGGTTAATTTCTTTATTATTATTACAGTCTTTACTTCTAAAGTGGCCATGAAGACGACCATAGAGCTACATTTTGATGACGAGGCTAAGTGTAATAAACCTTGTAGAAAAAAGCAGGTATTTATTTTTTATAAGGGTGATTCAAATGCAAACATTAAAGGTACAATAAAAATTCCTAAAAATGCCGAATTGGCCAATTAAGTTGGCAAGAGTTATTTCTCCTTTGAAGACCAACCAACAGATATGATTACGACATAGAAGTATCTGTGCACAACAGTTATGCTAAGATGGCTTCCCTTCATGGCACTGATATTTTAGGGATGCATGCAGGTCTCTGGCACATCATTATTATTGATGACTACTATTATTAGTAGGACAATTTTTTTTTATGGCGATCACATTGAGTAATTGCCGACCGGATGGCAAAATTCCTAGTACTTCTCAATTTAAGGGGCCACAGCGCAACAGAAATTTCCGCTCATAGTAGTGAAAGCTCTAGAGCTGGCACTGCTTCTCACTTGCAACAGTGTTCTGTCATTCATTTTTTGAACAGTTAGGGGGCTGAAATTCACTGACAAAATGGAAATTCAGTATGGTGATGCATCCCATAGTGGACAAGGAAGTAATAAATGGTTCAAGTTCAACAATAGTCTCACTGTGACCAACACAAATATAGTCATCTATAATTTACTTATGAAAGCTTTGCATAGACCCTCCAAAAAAAAAAAAAAAGCAAGCAACTTGGAGAGAGTCATTATAAACCTGATGGTCATGACTCTTTCTCTGATATAATAAACTTGCTTTTCCTTTCCTTTTTTGGATAGGCCAGGACCCCCCTCTGGATTAACCACTGCACAGATGCCATCAGAAATGGAGACTGAAGGTTTACAATATATTCTGCAGTGCAGGATTTATTGCTGATCTGGAGAACCAACTGGTTTTGTCTTTTTTTACATGATTTCATCAGAAAGTAGAAAGCAGCTTTTTTTTTTTTTTTTTTTTTTTTTTTAATTTAAACTTGTAAAGAAACAGCTTTCTCTAGACAATTTGACAAGGCCAGGTATAATTTATTTTTCTCTATTTAACTATTAATATCCAGAGGTATGGCATTTTCCAGTTACATTGTATGTTTATTATGATGGGAAAAGCATGATCATATTATGAAATTTTTCTACCAGTGAAATAACAACTACTGGTACCTATAAACTTGTCATCTTTATTTGCCAATGTTTGAGTTTCTTCAATCCAAAACTACTATCCAGTTTTATCCTGAATAAAATTAAGTCAAGTAGAAACTATTTTTCCTTCACCATATCCATAAATCACAGAAAATTACTGAAGTATTCATTATAAAAGCCCATTAAATAGAACACAATGCCATTTCTGTCTATGGTAGCTAGTTCTCAGGTCGTAAGATGACTTGACAATTCTATTTCAATCATCCCTATTACATTTAATTATTAATAGAGGAGATGAGAAATTCTTAGCATTTTAATTACTCTTAACAGGATATGAATCATCTTTCATGTAATTTTATATCTTCAAAAATAAATTTAATTCAACTTAATGATAGAATAAGGTTTCTATTTTTATTCCTTATCTTACTTAACAGGAAATTAGCACACTTTCGGAGGCAATAGAATTATAGTGAATTGAACTATTTTTTAATAATTAATACAGTATAATCCACTTAATACAAAATTTGAATTAATACAAAATTATTTCCTGCCCCAACCCCCCCCCCCCCCCCAATGGATTTTACATCTAAAATCATCCTATTAATACAAAATGTTTTTATATAAATTTCGGATAACATGAAATAATTTTTAATAAAATTTTGACAAATGTACATCTAAATTTAGTTTTTGAGAAAATATAACTAACATTTCGATGACGATATTGTCAGCAAAATGAATATGGAAGATAGGTTGCAGAAAGTAATGACTATAAAAGCAATGATAAAGAAGTTCCTGCCCTTCCATTATCAAAGAAGATGAATGAAATTCTAAAATCTTATATTATGAGCCAAAATGATGTCCCAGATCAGATATTTCACTGCTATTTTAAAATCAAGTAGGTGATTTACTTGTAAAAAGAAAACAATCAAATAGGTGAAAGCAAGAAATTTACAAGTAGGTGAAAGCAATCTACTATTCTTGACTTTTTTTTATAGGAAATTAGTAATAAAGTTTATAGTTATGATATAAACTTATCAAATTTACATGGAGTACGTACACTCTTTGGATAGTGTACATTTCGGGCATTAAGAAATATCTTTTCTCCTTGGATTTCATATTAAGGGGATTATATTGTAATATAAGTGTCAATAATAAAATATTGAATATAAAAACTAGAAACTTTAATTTTATTACTAAATTAATTATAATATTATGACAGTGTCTTCAGCCAGAATTATCTGGTGGGAAAACTAGATACTAGATATTTATCTCTGGATATGCCAAATAATATATAAATTTCCTGATATCAACACAGGAAATATACAGGATTCTGTACATAGTATGTATACATGAGTATCATCAGAAAAGTAGGTAATGGTTAAGAAAGAAAACCTTTTCTATTGCAGATTTTCAACCGGCATATGAAAAATAGCAATCTCTGTCATAAGCAATCTTTACAAATATTAAAAGAGATCAAGTTGATATGTAACTTAAAAAATATACATATTTGTTTAATTTTATTTGTTAAAGAAGTACATCAAATTTAACAATTATCCTTTTACCAAAAGAAAATAAGATTTAACATAGCTTTAAAAAAATTATATATTAAGCATTAAAAATACAAATTTTACCTTTAATGCAGGTGAATATGATATTAAATAAGTATATCAATAGCAATAGTGATCTGGAAACGCTTTGATAATTGACAGATTCCATTTTGTCAATGGAATCAAGACTGATCTGCCTCACTTTCTCTGCTTATCACTGATGACAATCACTTCCACGAACTGAACTCAGGAGACTGGGGTGGAGGCAGGGTAAGACTCTTTCCCATCTGTGACCCATATGATGCCCATTCAAAAGCTAAATATTGGTCATGAATTTGATCATCAATTATTTAAAAAGAAAAATTAAACCGCACATGAGGGGCAATTTTTTAATTTAATTCAGACTTCTCAGTCCATTCATCTCAGATGGATAAAAAAATGTCAAGTTTAGAGATTACAAAGACAAAAAAAGAAAAACAATTCATCTTTTTTTTTTTTAAATTCATAAAATAATTTTTATTTATACATATAATACATAAGTTTCTAATTTTTTTTAAACTCTAAAGCTTAAAAAAAAAAATCAACCTCGTTCTGATTCATAAATTATTATTACAATGTTTCAACTCAAAAAATAGATAAAAATCATTTAGCAAATCTTTCAAAATATATTAATTTTTTATTATAAATTAAAATTGGATACAACAAAATTAAAAACAAACTTCAATTATAAAAAAAAAAAAAATCATTACTCTTAATGAGATTCTGAGAGGTAAATTTTTCTTTCTCACCATCCCAAATAGTAAAAAAAACAATTTTAATCAATTCTTTCAGGTTATAAACACATGCCAATAAGACTTAGTTTATTTCAATGAGTTAAAATGAAGATTAATTGATCATGATGGAATAAATAAATAAGCATGGAAAGAAAAAAATTAAATTTGGGGGAGCAGAATGAAAATTTAATTAAATTAAAATTTATGTGTAATCACAAGGCACTAACTCATTAGCTTTCTGTTCTCATCAGGAATTCTTTTGTGCATCACTCGTGTCCATTAGCTCAATCAGAAAATTAGCAACACATTAGCATAAGAAATTAAATTTGCTAGATAAGGGATCAAAGCGCTCAATACAGCAGGTATTGTTCAGACACATTTTATACAATAAAACACAAAACATGAGAATGTTTCATTTACAAAAGACTGTGTCATAAAAAAGCAGCAGCAACATTTTTTTAATTTATTTTGAGAAGCCAAACAAAACAAAGCTCATAACCTAAACAAAACAAAGCCAAGATGCTTTGTAGGAATGAGAATCAATGAAATTTTTATATAAATTTATGCCTATAATAGTTTCCCAGATTGCAAATTCAACAAGCTAAGCATTTAATACAACAAGCGACAGATATATGGTATTTTGCATTTTGATTTTAGCATACATAACACATCTTATATATCTTTATTAACTAAATAAATTACACTTTAAACATTCTGCCTTATGAGCACCAAGAAACAACATAATCTAGCTTTCGCTAGAAACTTTTAAGTCCAAAATTAAAATTTGATAAGATTATTTCATTTATCTATTTTGCATTTATTATTTTCATTTGATGAATCTAACTTGATCTGCAACTCTGTTTTGTAGATCATCAGCCTCATTTACTGCAAATTCACATCTTCAATTAGATGTAGAAGATGGTAATTGTCTCTGGATAGATTATGTTATGAGTTATGAGTGGTCAGCTACAGAGCAATGTAATACTCTCCAATAAACAGAGAAACCATTAATTTTGCAATTCAGGTAACCAGACAGAAATATTCAGCGGAATATTTATTCGTAGAAAATAAAAATTCAGAAATAAAATAGGATACCGTATTTACCTTAATATAATATGAGGCTATTTTTTTTCCTAAATTAGGGGACAAAATATTAGGAAGGGAAAAAAAAAAAAAAAAACAAAAAAAAACCCACCTACACTGGAGAATTAAGAATTTTCAATTTAACCCACATTAACAAATATCACATCAAAACTGGCAAATAGCAAATAAAAAATTGCACATATGAGAAAATAAACATTTCCTTAAACCGTCTAAAATGTTGAACATCGACATTCTGGTTTAGAAACTTCTCTTTTTCTTCTCTCTTGACCCTTTTTTCATGAGAATGAATAGCATAGCCGCTTATTTAAGCCATTCTTGAATAGTGCGAGATGTTGCTAGGCTAGACAAGACATTACAGCTTCACCACATCTACACAAAAGTTCCTCTTTTTCCAAAAAACAGGGATTGTATTAGATTCGAGGTCATTTTATAGTTAGGTAAATACGGTATTATAAATATAGTCAGGTAAATACGGTATTATAAATAATCTTATCATGATACTGTTTGGGAAGGAAGTCCTAAAGGCAAATCATGACTATTGTTTTTACTGTTATAATAGAGAAGGGGAAGGGAGATCGAGACAAATGGAAAACTATTTCCAAATAATTTAAATAATATCAAGGATGTATAAAAGTTTAAAAAAAATGCAAAAAAAAAAATTCATATTATGAGTAATAAGTATCAATAATTATTGATAACTTGCATTTCAGTGTTTGTAAATTCTGAAATGAAATGTTTTCCTAAAGTTTTTAAAGGTAATTTAATAAGTTTCATGGAATTTTTTTTTTTTTTTGCTAAAAGTTTAATTTACCATTGTAATCATCATTACATCAACATTATATATTAGGCTTACTTTGAATACTTGGACAAATGTTGCTCTCTAATAAAAACATCCTATTCCTCTCGAACTAGATCCAGCACAATGTCAAGTTTACGCAACAGCAGCATATTCCAACTCATAAGGCTAATGTACTCAGAAAGGAACTTTGCATAATTCAATGTATATTTAATTACTTTTTCACCATACGAGTTCCGCTAACATAAATGCAAATTTGTACCCATCCAACGTAAATTCCTTTAAAAACGAACATATAAAACCAAAAAGCATAGTTTGTCATGATGTAATCAATGGAAAAATATTAGATGATTACTTTTAAAAGGTATGAAACACATTAATGAGCATGCATGGTTGCCAAGACCAAACTCTGGAAGAAATTGTGAGTTCGCCTCTATTCACTTCATTAATAAACAAACTAAATATCTCTACTTTAAATATACTATCAACATTAATCGATAACGGGTTTACTTTAGAATGACTGCACAATCTTTCGAGAAACAATGGCAATGGCAACTGTACAATAATAATTGGTAATTTTAATAAATGCCTGAGAATGGTTAATTCTTTTAAGTAATGGAGTGTCTTATTGCAACATATAGAATCAATTTATGTATTCGTTCACACTCTGTTCATTTTGATGCACAATATAAGAATGTAGTTTGTCTAGATATTATTTCTGAATAGAAACCAATAAAAAGAAAGGACGAGAAGAACAAGATAATTCCATAGGCATGTGGCAGCTCTTTCAGAGACTATCCATTTTCCAAAACTATCATTTGCTTTCATACAAAGAACAAATTTACGAAGAAAAAAAATAATAATAAAAAAAAACAAACTATGAACTGAAACTTTCATAAAATTTAACGAGTACTCTGCAATAAAATAGAGAATCTTTCTTTTTCTAGAGTGTTAGATATTATCTGAAAATAGCTCCATTTGCAATAAAATTAGATCATATTTGTTTGCAGACAAATTTACTTGAACTTACAACTTTACTCTACGATATTTTTAAAACTTTAAATCTAATTAACAAAAATTAAAGTTCGCATTATTTCTATCAATCAGTATAATAAAAATATATTTAAATATAAATAATTATACTGTACATTATAAAATTTCTAACCACACGATTATTAAAATCTACAAATAAAAAGGGAAATGAGAAAATATATTTTTTAATTACATCTTATTTGCACATTTGTTTCACACTATCTAGATTCTAACTACAACTTAGAACAAGAAAATTAAACTTCTGGTTTTTCTTGTTTTGTTGGGCTTTCATTATCATGTTTTCTTTACCTTCTTTTAAACATAATCTTCGACACATGCACTTTATTGCCACAATTTTTGTTTCTTTAAAATAAAAGATGAACTTGAAATATCGTGGGGAATCGTGGACTCTATGGTTCTCCTGAGTTGCATATTTATATACAAGTCTTCTCACTAGTTTGGAACCATCTTATGTTGATTAGGCCACCAATAGAGTAAATCTTAATGGCTAGTTCCTTAATTAAGTCTTTTCATTTTAAACTTTTTCCCTAAATCTTTTTCAAGATACAATGATATTGTAATGCCGATCATCTTCTGCTATCAGTTTAATTTCAGGGAGGTCATCAGCAGATTCATCAGGATAGCGACAAATGTAATCCTCCTTTCCATATAACGATGGACGAACAACAAGAAGAGTAACACCTAGTGTATAACCAAGTAGGCACATTTCGACCTGAAACAAATATAATCATCATAATTTTTTTCAAATAAGATTTTGTATGTTATTTTTAGAAAATTTAGGAAATAATTCATAGCAGTGCTAAAAAAATTATTAATTATAGTGCCCAACACGAAAGAAAAAGGAAACAGGAGCATGTGTAATATAAGTGCTTATCGATTGTAGATGTCTGCTTTATTCAGATTTCTGAAACATGTCAGTTTCCTCCTTGGTTATAAGTCTGTTTGTGCAAGGAAAACCATAAAAGGTCAAGCTAGAACCAGAATTTATTATGTTTTTAACTATTTAAAGGATATTGCGAGGATACAATAAAAAAAAAGAACAGCAACACAATCGGAGTATCATATTCAACCTTAAAGAATAATCATATGTACAGAATAATCATCATATGCCAACCTCATCTGTTCAAATTAATGATAAAAAATAGGAAAGAAAATTCCACAGCCTGGGTTCGAACCAGGAACCTTTGTCAAACCCTCATTGAACATCTTATGATTATTTTTAATGAATATTATGCCTTAGGAAAGATAGTCCCAGCCTGCGGACTAGGCAACTGCTCCAATCAAGCCCTAAGGTCATGTAAATAGCGGTTTGCTTTCATGGCCACAGTGACGCAGTTGGTTGGCGCGTTGGCGGTCTGAGACAAAGGTTCCTGGTTCGAACCCAGGTTGTGGAATTTTCTTTCCTATTTTTCATCAGTATTCAACCTGTTGATTAATTGAATGCCAGATACATTTCAGGTTATTTTCACAAGGAATTTCACTAAGGAAATGCCAGGGATATGTCATGCTCTGTTTCCTTTCCATTTATGGTTGATTGAACGAGTTTTTTTCATTTATGCACCAGTTTCCTTTTTTCTTCATGCTAGGCATTATAAATGTATGATGCTGCCTGCCCCATTGCAAATTTCAACCTAAAACGATTTGTCTTTCAATCTTTGTAATTACTTTTCAGCTGATCCTTGTATTAAGATTAAGAATTAAAAACAGGAATTTACTCTAATAGTAATGCTTCTGTATGCTATTGTCATCTCATTGTTGCACAATTACACATTAAGTAAAGTAAATAGCAAACGCGTAAATGAATTAATTATAAAAACAAACTTTTCTTTCTTTCTTCCTTCCTTCATATTAGCTAGTTGAGATCAAATGTTTGTGTTTAATCATTTTAATTAATGACAAACAAATTACATGCATTTAAAATATTATATTAATCAGTTAAAGCTGCAAAAATTATAAAGTGTGCATTTAAAACTTCATGATATATGCTTATATATATGTATATAGAATTTCCGTTTTTACCTGTTCAAGACCTCCAGAGTCGCCAACCATGTTCAGATGGTTCATCATGAATGATCTTGGCGTTTCTGACGTATCTCTGATAAACAGGAGTACTGAGAAAAATGGAGAATCCTTTCCTTCTGCTGATTCTTCTTGTAATTTTATAATGGAAATTAGCATTAATAGTTTCACTGCCTCCATTAATCTCACATCCAAATCAGGATCAGAGTTCAATAAGCTGACAAGAAGCTCCTCTTTCTTAGAGGATAAATTTACTTGAGATATCTAAAATGAGAATCATAAGATAATAAAATAAAATTATCATGAGTAAATTTATTACTGTATAACACATTATTATAAGTATGTAATACAGTGTATTATGAAAGAAAATAATACTGGATTCCGAAAAGTCCCGTGCTATAGGCAAAAATCACAGTATTTGTACAATATGGTCTTCGTTTAATTCCAGAGAGGCAGAACCAACAACAGAAAACTGCATGAATGCTATTTGGCAGGTGACAAATGGAAGAACATAATCACCTTGAATGAGGTTTGGGTCTATTTATTGAGAGATAGCAAGATATGAGCAATTTTTATCGACAACGGGGTCATACGACTCGATCTGAATGGGCATGTCTATGCAAGGAGAGTTACATGGTGATTGCTGAGTACAGCTACAATAATGTCTGACCATCAAAAAGGTAGGATCTAAAGCAAAGACAAATGCTGCCTACTATCAGGAAAATGTCTTGGAACCACATACCGGTATATCCTAACAATATCCCACAGTTATATGGCAAAGGACTTGTACATCCACCAGGACAAAGTATCCAGCCACACTATTAAATCGACTGTACAGTACTGGAACAGGAAACTGGGATTAAGGTTATCTCATTCTCGGACATCCCTGTCAAGTCACCCGGTGCCACTCATGGATTTTTGTGGATTCAGTCTCCTTAAAAGAGCTCTTCATGTAAGACATTTGAGAACACTCTCTGAATTACGGAAAGCCTGTCAAGAGGAGAGAAACAGAATCGACCTTGCTGTTCTCCAGAGAAGCCTTTTACAATCGAAACTAACAGAATGCTAGAAGAAAAGGCCATCACAGAGCACAATAGGTCGGGAGAAATGGGTTCCAGTCGACCTACAGTAAATATATTCTCGTCACCATAAACATGAAACAACCCTCTGTAGTTTGATTTTTTTTTTTTTTTTTTAATTTTATCTTCAGGAATATACAAATTTCAAAGAAGGATGCTTACCACTTGATGTAGTGTAGAAAGGCATTCCCGAAATCCCTGAATACAAGTTTCTTTTGAATATGGAAGGCGATTGCCAAAACTCCAATGCTGCAGCCAAGATAAACTACCTTTTGTCCAGGTTTCTAATTTCTAAAAAAAAAAACAAAATACATAAACAGAATGGTTCAAATCCAAAATATGCATTTAAAAAATGCATATGCATTTTTGGTTATTTCTATCAAAATGAGAAAAATCATACTGTAAAGTAAAACATATATAATTAAAGCAAACATATTGTGATCAGATGCATACAAATTGTGATCAGATGAAATATATACAAAAAGTTTCACTCTAAAGCTCGAGGAAAAGGAAAAAAAAAAACAAAACCCAACTGAAGACAAAACAGGCAAGCATATACCAGTTGTAACCTAACTATCATAAAAAAAAAGGTTATATTATAAGGGTACAGAAACTATGTTCACAGTTAAGAAATTTTCCATCTTATTTTTTCAGTTGCTATGCATTGAGAGAACAATGGTCAGTTCTGGTCCCAAAGTGAGGGCAACATGACCTAACTCACAGATGCCTTTTCATTTCATTCTTCAAGAATTCTACTGAGATTCAGACTCTAAGCAGGCCATTCCGCAACATTTGTGCTTGCTTTAAGGATGGAAACACAATCGTGTTGAAATAAGAATGATTTCATCAACAGGTGAGCTATATGGAATTGCCTAAAATACTGAGATGAGCTTCTGTGTTCATAGTTCCCTTCACAGTAACTAGGGGCTGTCCCAAAACCATTATGCTCCTATCACCAAACTTCAACCACCAATTAAAATTCAGATAACTTCTATTCTCCTGGCATTCTCCAAATCTCTACTCCCTCCATCAAAATACCACATAGTGTAGCGCAATTCATCAATCGAAGTGTTGTAATTACTTTATATTATTTAGATACTGCTTTATATTATTTATTGTTATGAAACCTTTATTATTTATCACAACAAATTTGTCTTTTGTTCCGAATACATAGTATAATCTCCAATATAAAATTCTGTGCATTAAAATAAATGAAGAGTATATTTAAAACAATTTTAAAATTTGAACACATTATTAGCTTGAATCTTTCTTACCTTCTGAACATTTTTTAGCCCTCCAAAACTGTCGAGAATCGGTATATTTTGAACAAGTACTTGAAACAGAGCTGCACGAATAGCGCAGTAATTGTCACCTCGAATGCGTCGCATGTGATGGCATCCTAAATGTTCCGGAATTGCTGCATAACCCTATGAAAGAAAATAGTTTTTAATACCTAGTATTTCAAAATAGACGGGCTTATATAATTTACAATATTGAGTTCACTACACTATATCAAGTATAGTCTATTTAAAGAGTTATGTAAAAAAAAAAAAAAAAAAAAATTTCATTACGCTTGCTTATATTTTAAACTGGAAAAAAAAAAATAATCAGAATGAAGTGATACTCCAAAATAATAGTTGACTTACTAAATTATGTTAAGAAAACTTTTAATTTATATTAAATACCAATCTAAAATCAACCAGTTTTTCTTCTACACAGTACATTAGATATGATTTATTATTTCAAAGTGTTTTGAGAGTAAATCGAAAATGTCTGAAGTTTCCTTCTTCTGCATAGGATTGAACTGTTACAATGAAGGAATTAAAATGATAGTTTTAATTAAACAAAAAGCAAACTAGCGTTACGGAAGTTGATACATAGTGTGAAGAGAAAGGACTTTGGAATACTGATTTTTGGATAACTACTGAATCAAACAAATACTTGTACTAATTTTGGAATAAATGATACATTAAGCAGAGAATTTAATTTAACTTTTCAGAATTTTTAGACAGAAATAAATAGGCTAAATTCTATCATTTGAGACAGAATGCCTTAGGTGTGCCTAAAAGTCTTACCAATGCCGATCACATCTGCACAAATCGCTTGAATCATTACGATTGATCAAGCATCATGGATTCTGTATACTTTAATGAAGTTTTGTTTTAAACAAACGTGTGAATGATAAAAAAGACCAGGCACATAAAATTGCTATTTGTTAACGTGATTTGAGCAGTCATGGTTGGCATCAGTTGGAATTTTTAGACACAACCTTAGTTTGCAAACTTTCTAAAGATAATAATGCAGATAATAAATGGTGCGAGGTAAAGTAAACTGGATTTAATATTCTTTTTGATAATTATATCATCAAGAGAACCAATAATAACAAAGTGAGAAGCACAATATATATATAGTCGATGGACGCTTTGCAAGTATATAGCGGGAAATAAATCACACAGAATTCCAACCGGTTTCGTCGTTTATTCCTGGCATTCGCCATTTCGAATTTCGTGGAAAATAACCAGCTCAAAGAAAGTTAACTTTTTTAGCCCCCCCCCCCCCCCTCAATATAGGTTGTATGCATTAGGGGAACTATAAAATTAGTTAATGTTTGAATCGTAATAATCGGCACTGATTTAATTTTTATTGGCAAAAATCTCCAACCGGAAATCATTGCCTGCCATCTTGGCTTTCAAAAAAAAATTGCTGACTCAAGGAATTTCCTGACTTGTAAAATGCCAACTTACAGATTAAGAGAGACCATGCAAATAGTGCTGCAATGAAAATGCTTTTACTTAATAGAAATTGTTTTTTTCCAAATGAGGCTAAATGAAATTTATCTTTTAAACTTAAATTAAACTAATTTTCTTAAAAATTTTGCCAAAATCACTGTCTTATTTTTACTTACAGTACTTAAATTAATTCAAATTGGAACACTACAAAATGTTTAAATTTATTAAAAAAATAAATGGAATTGTTTAATTTACTTATTTGCTTTGACAAAGGATAGTCTCTATCCGAAACTATTTAAATTATTTTTTAAAGAAAGATAACAGAATCAATGGTTGCTTTAGGCTAGAAATCATACTTGTTGTATGAAGCATGTTCAAATGAAACCTGTTTGAGTCAAGTAGGTGTTGTAAGAAGAAAGCACGGAACAGGAAACGCAACAAATAGAAAGAGTAGTGTTTAACGAACAGTATTGTACACACGTATCTCAAAAGAAGTCACCCACGGCATTTATGCATGCATCCCATTGTCTTGGGGAGACGGGAAATTACGTCAGTGAAAAAAGATGCAGGTTGCCATTTTGAAACAATCCGTAGCTGCTTTCTGCATCGCCTCATTGGTGCTGAATTGTTGTCCCTTGAGAAATTTGAATGAAAGTCACAAGGGGACAAGTCCGGTCTGTAAGGAGGATGTTTGAGAATGCATCCACAACAACTTTGCGACATGTGGGCATGCACTGTCCTGGAGAATGATCACTCCCAAAGACAACAGGCTAAGTTGCTTGCTTTTGATAGCCATTTTTATTTTTTTTGCGGACAGAATTTCTTGTCTACCCAAACAGCAGGATGCGTGCCTAAATGCCAAGGCAATTTTTTTTGAGAAATGTGAATACAATACTGTCTAATAAATTCTAGTCTTTCTATTTGCTTGCATTTCCTGTTTCCTGCCTTCTTCTTACAACATCTACTTGACTCGAACAGGTTTCATTTGAACACGTCTCATATAATTAAAGATAAAATTAATTAATTAATGCATTAATTAGATGTTGTGAAGGACTAAACTTTAATTTTTATTCTATGAGACACATAACCTAACCTACTTAAGTACTCTTTCACTAATAATAAGATTAAGATACTTACATTTCGAATGATTTCTGCTCTGGAGGTATGACCTTTCCATTCGGTTTCACTATACTGAATAAGATCCCATTTTTCACTAACATTCTCCAGTGCTCGGGGCAATGCTATTTCCATGTCATCACAGTATGCTGAATCTCTATTGGCTTTATTTTCATCTGAATGTTTTCTTTTTCTCATTTCAATTTTAGTTTCTTTATTTTCATCTTCCTGATGTAATGACGATGCAATAGTGGCACCTTCTCCAAATCCACTTTCTGTACTTGCCCACTGAGGATCACTGCTGGTCATTTGGGTAGTGAAGCTCTCTTTAAGAGTATCGTAGCTGCTATCATCGGCATAAGTACTTAATGATCGACTTGGTAATGGCTTGGGTATGTTTAGACCAATTTGAGCTGTATCATCAATTTTATTTTCGTTAAAAGTCTGATTCATTTCCGCAAGTGAAGAAAAATTATCTGCAGCAGGTGAACTTTCGTGACTTTGACCTGGAACAATTCTCTCTTGACTAATAGAAGAAGAAAGACCTTCACTAAAGTTTGTATCATTTAAGTTTTCTTCAAATAACTGATCTTTTTGATCAATACCGAATTTGTTTATTAAAGTTAAAGTTTGTACTTCATCACCATGATCGGATAGTTGGGAAGTCAGATCAGTAAGCTCTTCACCATTACATTCAAATTCTTCATCCCATTCAAGGCTTACGCTGCTACTTGATGGCCTTGGACCCATGTCAGGTGATTCACTGGTAAGAGATGTCCCAAATTCACTGCCACTGTCTACAGCAATAAAATTGCTGTTTGATGTCAGAGGAAGAGTTGAATTTTTTTCACTTTCTAAGGATTTTGTTTCCTTTGACTTTAATAAAGGTGATTCCCATTCTAGCGATAGTGCACCAGAAACTTGATTTCCAGTAGAACTGGAAGGTACGTCAAGATTTGATGATCCTGTTGACCTATCAGTTATTTCAGGAAAGAGCGTATTCTTTTCTAGTAGCCCCTTGAACGATGCGCGAGACTTATGTTTCTGAACCATTTCCATAGCACTTCCCGAGTGACTGCCAATTGGTTCGCTAGAATCAGATGATGATTTGAGTGTGGAAAACGAGCTGGATTTTTTTAGAACCTTGAGATTAACAATATCGGCATCTAGACTGAGGCAGGACTGCTTAATTTGGTGAATGTGAGATAACAAATGGTCGAGACTTTCTACTGTGTTGGTGCCAATATTATCTTGCAATGATAATTCGATACTTAGATCTGAACAATCACTGTCAAAAGATTGGTCCCTCATTAAGCGGCCCTGATGGCCTAAACCAGATGCTAAAATTTCATGCTCATTTTCCAAATCAAATAAATCGTCATTAAACAAATTTCGTTTTTTTAATATATCACAATTCTCATCCTCTAGAGGGGCATTTTTAACGAGACTTTCATGAAGTGCAAATGAATCGGCACCATCCGGGGGCAGTCGATCGAGTAAAATCCTTCTGCCTTTCAAAGAACTAGGGCTAAAGTTTGCTTTCAAGGAGGCTGCATCACTGTTGCCCAAATCTTCTTCACCAATGAAATCCTCCAAATCGTTATCGCCAAAATTGATGCTTGGGGAACCCAACGATTCAATATCTGCTTCACTTCCATGATGGGAATGTCCATAAAACCAATCTTCGTTATTAAAATCACTGAAACAAAGAGACTCAGGCCGTAACCTCTTTTCCTTCAAAAACTTGCTGTCAAGGGTGGCTACGTTGCTTAGTTCATCTGTGTACTGCTTAGCGATTAGGGCTCCGAAGTTGAACTTTCTTGGTCTTCGACCATGTCTTGACTTTGAAGGAAAGGGAATATTCTTCGGATACGAGAGAGGAGAAGTTGAGTGATGGTAACCTGAAAGGAAAGAGTCAGGAATATTGACTCCAGCCTGTATGCTATACAAGACAGGCTCGTACTGACACTGCCAATTTCCCATTTGGCTGTCACTCAACTTGTAAAACGTTTCCTGGAAGGAAAAAGCGGAACTTATTTTAACTGTTTAATTACATTTCCACTAATTTTAATTAATTAACTCCATATATCCATTTCTATTGTTAAACTAACATTAGCTTTAAAAATTACTTATAAATAATTGCATTATCCTTAAGCAATTTAACACCTTCAAAAATGTATATTGCATTTGATAATGTTATAAAAAAATAATAATTCCCACTTACAAAAACTATACATAGCTTTACTACTTATTAATAGTATAACAAAGTTTAATTAGAAATGAAATCATTCTCAATTTTAAGAAAAAGTTATGGAAAATATATTTTTTAATCAAACTCTTTAGATTATATTTTACTGTTAGATTATAAACATGAATTTTTAGTTTCCAAATTCCACTTGTTCCTTCCGTGGATTAAACGAACTGTTTAAAACTTAATATTTATAAAAAAATTTAAATTTAATGAGCAAAAACACCAAAAATTGCATAGTAATGCCTAGTTCCCACTGGGGCAGCAAGACAGCAAAGCAGTACCTGTTGAGACAATGCACACTATACCCAAAGGGCGGCTATATCCTATTTCATGCACATAGCTTTCGCCAGCTATCACTGGTTGAAGGCCGCTGAACATTCTGATTAGCATTCTTCTGCTCCGATGAAATAGTTCTATTGTGAATGTTATTAAGTCAGTTTCAAAGAATATTTTTAAAATAAACAAAAAGGTAAACATTATACGAAAAGGTTTATGAAATATAGAGCCAATTACATTTTTTTATACAGGGTGATTCAGAAAGGTAAGTCAAGAATGAAATACCATGTACAGTTTGTAGTGGGGTACAAAATTTTTCCTATAAACATGGGTCCGGAAATACATCCTTACAGAGATAAATGCAACTTGTATGAGGTAGGAATGACATTATAGTAGGTGTTCAAAATGCCGACCCTGAGCCTCGATGCAGGTGTTTAGTCTGCAGACGAGATTGTAGTGTTTGAAACGCCCAGCGATGTGGGTGATCACGATCTGGAAAACACTGTTGGTAAATCCTTTCCGCTTCAGTAGCATTAACCTGTGTCTCGCCGTAGACGAGATGCATGTCCGCCAGCTCCGCATTAGTCAAGCGATCCATTGTACGACAATGGAGCTACATGTTTCGTTTCCTGTCTTTTAAAGGAGAGAACACGAACAATTTACATGTTTAGATCCTAATTTACATGGACCCTACCATTGCCGTCCTGGTAACACATATCCATTCCTATTTCGTACAAGTTGCATTATCTCTGTAAGGATGCATTTCCGGACCCATGTTTATAGGAAAAATATTGTTCCCCGCTACAAACTGCACATGGTATTTCATTCTTGACCTACCTTTCTGAATCACCCTGTATAGTTAAGCAATACATGTATATGTATCTGTAACGTGTTTTATTTAATTTACGGCCGATTTGACAGGGGCAATAATTTCGATTAAAGACTGCAATATCATTTATTTGTTATCAGCTAATAGATTTGAATTATACAGTTTTTGAAATAATAAACTTCTCATAGCATTTATGGTTGTTACAGATGTTTGTTGAACGTCAACAATGCCATT
Organism: Rhysida immarginata; assembly: GCA_023313115.1. Classification (NCBI taxonomy): domain Eukaryota; kingdom Metazoa; phylum Arthropoda; class Chilopoda; order Scolopendromorpha; family Scolopendridae; genus Rhysida; species Rhysida immarginata. The sequence continues at coordinate 108,599 of JAHWFO010043353.1, read as the reverse complement.
TCTGCAGAGTGTTATAACTGCAGCAGCTTTGTTAAAATAGCCTTTCAGTGCACTTTTTTTTGCGCGCATGCACACCGTGGAAGTGATAGCGTTGCACAGCAGTGGAGCATTCCAGAAGTGCAGAGTTCAACAAACATGGCGGTAAGAGGGGAAGCAAATTCGTTAGCGGCGATCGCCAAAGAATTGCAGTTAGAGCACTGTTATTAAGCATAAAACCTTAATTTTGCTGTACAATTATTCGTCTTGCAATAATTTATAAGATGAGGTAAGCATCCATGAATACTATTTTTATTTAAAATTATAAAGCACTGCGATACATACCCCTTCACCAACGCAACATATTACTCGATGTTCCACATGAAGCCAGCTCTGTGTTTGATTACCGAATTACTTAATAAAATGAAATAATAAATTAAGGAAATGGTTATTAATTACTATAGACATTTTTTACTGGAAGGCAATTAGCTAATTGTAATAATGTACTTTTAAAAAGTAAGTTTCTTTAGAAATTTGAGAATCCATTCAATTATCGTCTGTTGTCTAAATTCTCTGATTTCATGTGAAGTGGGTTTGTGCTTATTGCTGAGTAGTGGAAGAAAGAAGTTCCGTTAAGCGCATTAATACACACAAACAGCTTTACCAACAGATTCCTAGTATGGCTTTGTGTGCTCAATTTTTTTTGTTTTCGCAGTTTATTTTGAAAGAAACAAAATTTGCACTTTCTTCTTTTGCAAGCATCTATAGTAGCTTCAGATGAGTGACATATTTCAATTTGGTGGAAATCTGTGACATATATGTTTGAGGGATTCTCTTGTCAGTAAAAGAAGAAAACAGAAAACAATCTTCTGGAAGTCATGCGACGGTATTATTACGACTTGATCATGCAAAAGTTTTAGAAGCTTTACCAGAAGAAACAATAAACGTTAGTTAGATCCAGATTTTTTTGGAAACTCGACGGGACTCTGACATGAGCATCCATCATGGCGTTCGATGTGGAACTAAAGACTATTAATAGTTCTGATAAATTTACAAAGACTATTTATTAGTTTTATCATTTGAATAATAGTTAATAAATAAAAATGAAAAATAAAATAATAATTAACAGATAACAAAATAATTAATAAATAATAAGTAAAATCAAAATAAAACTATAAAATCAAATAAAAAGCTGACGTTTCGGATAGAGACTATCCTTTATCAAAGCAAAAAGGATAATTCTCTAATATTCTAATTGCCTTTAGAGAATTATCCT
>JAHWFO010043353.1:83189-106947 GCA_023313115.1 Rhysida immarginata | reverse complement strand
TTATTTTTCATTTTTATTTATTAACTATTATTTATTGTATTTCAGGGTTTTTGTGTCTCATCCTTTTCTCTTATAAAATATCCGTTCTTTTTTATCATTTGAAGTTGTTTCAACGATTTAGAGAAATTTCTAAACAGCAAGAAAGTGGTACTGGCATAATTATTCTACAAACGCAGAATGTTCAACAAAATGATGGTTTGTCTTTGGATTTCTACTGTGTGTTGTTTGAAGTTTGTTACTCGCCCTTTACAAGCAGCTAAACTTTTGATAAAACCAGATGAGTTTTAGATATTGTAGTTTGTGTTCGATTTGTGATTTTGGCAATTTGATTTGTTTGGTGAAAGTTTTATTTGTTCCGACCTTTCTGATCAACCATGCAGCATGTCCTTTTTAAAAGAGTTGAGTGGATCCCGACTGGAACCGAATTGCAGAAGTCTCCCGCTATTGTTGGACATGCCGCATGAAATGTTCTGAAGGTTATCGGTGTCTCCCTCTAACATAATTAACAATCAGAGTCTAAATCCTACCTCAGCTTTTCTTTCCGCTACCCAATAGCTTTAAATGGTATCTCAAGTTAACCACTAGTTCTATGAGAAGTTTTAAGATCACGACAGCAAATAACTATCAAGATAGTTTCAACACAAAGGTTAAATTTAAGATTTAGTTAATTCGGGGAAGCATGAAAATTATTAAAGAAAGCAAATCTTTTAGATGTAACAAATCTTAAGATAAATTTAAAAACTTTAAAAAGGATTTGGAAAATCAAACTTTATGACGGACTAAAAACCTTTAAATTAAAAAGGAGGAACAAGTTATATTTAAAGGAAAAACTCCGACAAAAGTTTTTTTGACCTGAAGTTGTGTTGAAGATAATTCATTTATTAATTTGAGATGTGTTGTATAACTACATTTCCTTTTAATTTCCTAAGAGAATGATCAAAAGTGTTACATGAAAGTAGTTAGAAATAATCAATCATAAATGTGTAAAAGATAATTAATCCATTTTCCCTTCGTTGAATTTTGTTCGAAGAACTACAATTTGCAAAATAAATGATTAAATAAACAGGAAATTTTCTTAGGATTTTTGCTTTTCCTGGCATTTATTTATGAATATTTAGTAGATAAAACTGGGTTTGTTTTAAAAGCCAACCTTGTTCGCTAGACATCCCCAGATACGAATGGTTTAACTCTTGTTTCTCCCCCCCCCCCCCCCCCCGGTATCTCCCACGGATTGCAAATCCTATGACGGTGCAATCTTTCAATGCATTCCATGGTGAAATGCAACCACATGTGATAGCCAATCATCACAGTTTGCTGTGCAACAATTCAAAGGGTGAATGACACGATTTGTTTTGTCGGGATGCAAAATTAAATGAAATAGGTCATAGAAATATCCACGACCGGCAAATATTCCAGGCAGTAAAGTTAAGATTTGTTCAACTTTTGCCCATTGCCATTTTTTTTGAGTTTAGCTTCATCTGATCATGGCTAACTACAGGAGCATGTGATGAAAAGAATGATAGTGGATGATTAAAGATACCACTAGGAAACAGAGTAAAGAGAATGCAATTTATTTTGTAAATGTGAAAATAAAAATTGCTTTTTACATTGTTAAATATTATTGTTTGGTTAAATTTTATTTAGGTAATTCAGTAGAAATTAGCTATTTCAGAATGGAAACATTATTATGAACTCATTTTTCAATAGCTTCGATTGGAAATAGCACCGATCACTATCAGCAACAGGTGCATTTAAAAAATAGTTTTGATGACAGAAAAACATTGTGAGCAAATAAAACTATAACTAGAGTGTTGATTATATATTATGTTCTGTTATGTATACATGCTTTCTCAACAAAATATAATTTCAATTGAACTTCTTTACAACAAAATCTCATACAACAAAACCTTGGCTATAGTGAAACAGTTCTAAATATCTAATGTTCAATGCGTCGGATTAACAAATCTCGGATACAACTTTCTATGGATCCTGAGGTTAATTATAACAAATTTTTACTGCAATAACTTAACATTGAAAGCGATGCCGCCATTACATTTCACTTTCCTGGCTACTTCTCAAAAACCGGTCCAGTGGGAAGCAGAAAAAAGACGCTTCGCTGCTTTGCCACCTTACTGGGCCAGGGGGATTAGGCATAAAGGGGAAGAAATTCTAATTTTCTTTCAATATTTTCATTTTATTTTAAATCTGATGAAGAGTTTCTTACTTCAGAATTGTCTGCATACAGGTTGGCACTCTCTGAGAACGAAGAACATTCATCCGTATCAACATCACTGAATTCAGAGGCAACGTCTTCTGTGTTGTTTTCTTCTGGGCCGAAATACTTTGACTGAAAGAAAAAAATAGGATAATTTACAATGACTGTTTTTTGGGTTTTTTTTTTTTTAATTAATATATTTCTCATTTGTATGATTCTGCATTCATTTATGGAAATCTACAATTCTGCAGACTAACAATAAAAACCAATAAAGGCTACGATACTGAGCTATAATTTAAAAATTTAGCCTTATACTCCAGTCGCACTAGAAAGCTATGGATCGGTTGTTAAGCTAGCTTAGCTCTTGTGTGGGCTAGAGTGTTTGCACTATTCCTCTCTCAAGACTCGACTTTCAGATGATAATACGGATTAGAGACTCAGATTGTAACTAATCCCTAATAAATGATTTCCTACCGAATTTCCAGTGTTGCCATCTCCAGCACATTTGAGAGGTTGCCTGGAACTTTTTAGAGAGTTTATTCAACAAATGGAAAGATAGCTTTTCTTGGTTAGATTTGCATGAGAGATAGCTGAAGCAATTTTTTTTTTAAATAAACAATGAAAAGTTTTAATGAATAAATGATGAAAAAAGTTTAATCAACAATAATTTGTTAATTAAAATTTAACGTAACTGAAAAGCCATCACCCTCATTTCTTGAATACACTGCCCCAACTCGGGTCTCTAAAAAGTTCCGCCCTACTATACTAAGTGCAGAACTTTTTCATTTGTTTCAGTATACGTAAATTATCAACGTTTTCCCAAATTGTAATCAGGGTTCAAACTTCATCTGTGCTGCTGTTTTCTGCTTTTCTTTTGTTTTCTGAACTATCCATAACAGACTTGAAGCAAGTGATGTCACCATGTTCAGTAAACTTACTCTACGAATGGGAACTTAAAAATGATAGCTCACCGCGCTAATCCAATTTAAGAAACTAGCTTATGATAGACTAAACAAAATAAATTGAACAAACCTAGCCTATCTTAAGTGGATTAGAAGTTAATTTTGTGGTTACTATAGTTGTTTTTTTTTAAGAAAGATAATCACTAATAACTATCTCTCAACATAACAGTTCCAAATTTATATATAAATACATAAATCAATTTTACAAATGCAAAAGGTAAAACTGTATAAACATGTTATGCACGAAGTAGATAAGCAATATAAAACAGAGTACTATTTCAATAGTTAATGAAATAAACAATTTACAAGGATTAGTCAAGATGCTGTGCTTTAAATTAGTCAAAAACATGTACATGTATTGGACAAAAGTATAATTAAATTTTCTTTTTCTTAGGGGGGGGGGGTACCAGTTACGATTAAATCATATTTTTGCTTTTCAGGCATATTGTAATACCAAAGGAAAAATTCCCTTAAAATGCTAGAAGAGAAAAATGATTACAAATTTTAGAAAACTGAGTGCATTTATTACAAATTTGTAGTCAAAAAATACAGGGTGTCCACAAAAGTATACAACTTCAATATACTATTAAAAAAATGTGTTAAAAAATTCTTATTTTAAGTTTCAGGAGCTGTACCAAATGTTAAAGTTTTTAACTGGAATGGTAGACGACACTAGTGTCTCACATGAGGAGAAACGTCGTGAAGCGCGAAAAGTAGCCAGAATGCATTTTTTTGGTTTCTAGAATGTAAATCTTTAACAACTATTTAACATAAGTTCCAAACACAGTACAAGAAGAAGGCATCAACAAGAAAAAGCATCCATGTGTTGGTAAAAAAATAAATTTAAATTAACAGGATGTGTGTTGAAAAGCAAACATACTGGCAGACCATCCATTTCAAATGAAAAGGCAGAAGTAGTTAGTCAGACATTTTCACGTAGCCCAAAGAAGTCGGTCTGCATCGACAGTCGTGTACTGGGAATACCAATGTTGACAGTTAGCAAGAATTTTGCATACAAGTCTTTGCTTATATGCTTATAAACTGCAATTAGTGCAACATATTGCATTAAAGGATACAAAGTTCAAAAAGGATTTGCTGTTACAATACTGAATAACATTGAAAAAGATCCTGCCTTTCTTTGAAAGATCTGTTTTAGATCCGAAGAGACAGTCCAAAAGTTAATGTCTGGTCAGTTCTGATGCAAGATCGAGTCATAGGCCCCCCTTTTTTTTTCAATGAACCTACTGTTACGGGAACAATATACCTGGATATATTAGAGCTCCATAACCACAACTCCAGAATGTTCAAGGTCTCATTTTCCACCAGGACTGACTCCACCACAATGGGCTTTGGATGTACGACAGTCTGTAGATCACCATATTCCCGGATGCTGGATTGGACACGGAGGCCCAACGCCATGGCTAACCCCTTCTCCTGATATCATACCACGTGATTTTTATCAGAGAAAGGTAACATTATCAGTTAGCTCAAAGAATGCATTAGCAGAGCCTTCCTTTAGGTAACACCAGATATTTTGCAACGTACATGGATTGAATTGAACTAGCGTTTTGAAATCCTGCAAGCAACCAAGAGAGCAAAAATTGAGCTCTACTAATGCCTTAAAAAAACTTTGATATGTACTGTTTTTTTCAACATTAAAAGTAAATTGTTATTTCATGCATTTCTCTTTTAATAGAATGATGAAGTTGTATGCTTATTTTGTGAACACCCTGTATACTCTTGAAGCACAATCAGAGAAGGTGTTGAAGCATCTTCAAGGCAATAAAAGCATTTAAGTCAATGGAAGACCAGGCTTTACCAGACTTTCCCTTAGTTCTTTGTTTGAAGAGATTCTTCCCTTCAGATGTGTCATCCCAACATTTTTTATGAAGTTGAGATCCTGGCTCTGGGGCAGCCAGGCTAAATGACAGAAGTCATCTTCATGCTCGTTAAATCACTGCTGAACCAATCAACCTGATGAGCAGAGCATCATTGTCCATGATGAAGTCATCACATAAAGGATAAAAATGAAGCATTGCATCATATTGGTTGGCAATAATATTCAGATACTCCGTGAAATTCATCAGGCCTTCCATGGTTATCAGGAGGAGAAATGCATGCAGAAATCTTTTCCATACCACCAGAAGAAGCTCCATATTATCACCACCAGAACCTTGGATTGTCTTGATAAGGCATGCTAGATCCATTTTTTCATGGGGCTTCTGCCAAACCCTCTGTCTACCATCAGTACAAAACAGTGTGTGCTGATTTGTCAGACCACATAACGTTCTTCCAGTCTTCATGTGTCCAATTACACAATTCCAGACACCATTGTAGACAAACTTTCTTGTTCTTTGCAGAATTAAGAGATTTTCATACAGGCATGTGACTTGGAACCACTTCAATTCCAGGCACATGGTTCTACTGGATATGGATTGGGAAACCTTAGTTAAAATCAATTGTCCATTTTTACACAATATACGTCCTGTTTCTTTGTACAAATCATGTTTTACAGCACCAATCTTGGTCATGATTGATAGTCATTGAGCCACAGTTACACTTTTTCAGACAAAAGCTGTGGATCATTTTTCCTATATGGTTGAATATCAACTGCTTCATTGTTTCATTCGTGGCTCCAGCTAGACTAGCACCAACAATGAGTCTCTTTTTGAAGTTCAGTTAGGTCCTTCTTTTTCCTATGCTGATAAAGTTCTATGATTAGACTCACCCAACACTTTAAATAGGTGATAAATACATGCTTGAATTATACACTCTCAATATACATTCCATAAAAACACATTAAAATAAATTTACACGTTTCTCAGATATTACTAATTCATTGGCTGATGTGTGTATAGCATGAACTTAGTGCACTGTACTATCGAATAAGTTAATTTTGGTTTGAAAGACAAACAGGTTCAAATATCAAAGAGAAAATATGGTAAACAAGTCTCTGACAATAATAACCCCAAAAAGAGATTCTGTATTCTTTTGCAAAAATACTAAAATGTCCTCCAGAGATAGTTGAAGTCAAATGATTCATTTAGAAATCTGTAGCCTTTAGCAAAAAAATAGCTAATGCAATCAATATTTTCCAGAGGAAATCAATTTTATTTATCTAAATGATAAATAATCTCAGCTACAGATAAAACACTCAAGTCAGTCATGCACTGAAATCATCAACACCAGAAAATATTGTCCCATTACCACACCTTTATAAAGCTAAAAACATGGTTGCCTGCACTCTTGAATGTATATGGAAAGAAAAGAAAGGAAGAATACCCTTCCTCAAAATTCCTCTTAAGCAATTTTCCTTCACATTAGAGTTCGAATTATGCATAATATTTTATGCACTTTTATTTCCCTCTGGACCTTATAGCTTAACTTTTATTGTGCATATAAATGCATATTTCTGGCTTTAGCCCATATTTTTGCATATTTAAAGTGTTACGTATATTTTTGTATATTTTGAGCATTTTTGCTTATGAAGGCATATTTAAAGTTTTAATCTAGCGCAAAAATCGAGCAAAGTGCTCTCAAATCTGTTTAATCGAAGGATTTTGACGGCATCAACAGCAACACATCTGTGAACATCACTAAGCGAAGGATTTTGATTCACTGATATAAAACTTGATTGATCATTGCCATCGCATGTCGTTTTCATTTTATCTACTCACTGCTGATACACACAAAGCCACATAGAAGCCACTGTTTGGCTGATCACTAGCCCTATTGATCATGTGCTTTCGTTCCGTTAACTTAAGTTCACCCACTCCCAAAGTGGTGTCAATCTTCAAATATTTACTTGTCATCTCAGTTGTCGTGGAGAAATCTTTCTCCATATTAAAAAATTCATTGGCGGACGATAGGCTAAATTTTCTGTAGAACATTTTGGAAAAATGTTGATTGTTCACGTCAATAAATTTGAATTTTTGCTATGATTAAATTTCTTTCATTTTTACTGTCCATTTTGATAAGCATGACAATGAAAGCAACATGCGAAAAATTTTTTGATACACATTTTAGTATCTTTATTTATTATTTATATACTTAAAGATCATAAAGAAAACAGTAAGTGCTATAGTAACTAAGTTTTTCAAATTTGGTTATTTGTCACTGTTATTCATTATTATTTCAGCGATGTCTCAAGAGACTACAGTTGACAGTAGCTGGTCTAAAACAAAATTCTTTTTAAGCCCATCCGTGCATTTTCTTCTTAAAAGTGATAAATTAAGAATCAATCTAAGAAAAAAAATAAATAAAAATTTGAACTAAATTTTAGTAAATATAGTTTTCTTTCACAGTGATCATTATTAACTATGTATCTCTACAGATTACAGTGAGTTTGTTATCATCTTAGATAATCTGTAGGGACAAGAGCTTGAACTGTACTGTACTGTGAATTATCTAAAATGCAAGAAATCAAAGTTTGCTTCATCCAGATAACTGAGAAAATACACACCATTTAATCCTTTGGAATTACAAATAAAATTATTCATCATTTTTGTATTTGAAAGTGCAATGAAGGAATGGTAGTTTGGAATTACAAACTCTAAAACATTGCTATGGGTTAAAAATCTATTTGGGAAATCAATGATATTTAACTTATTTTATTATGAAAAGTCTGAATCCATGAATGAAAAAGAAACACAAATAAAGTAAGTTGATATCAGGAATGGATGACAGGGGTTGATATTTTTTCAGATTTAGTGCAGAACCCAATTAAAAAAAGCTTTCTCCTTTCTTAACAAGCAATATTTATACAAAATGGCCTTGTGCTCTATATTCCTCGATAAAAATGCACTTATTAGAATCATTACAGTTTTTCTATTTAGTCATCTGTTTAGTTTCAGCCTTCCTTTCCTCTTGCAATTTGCAAACAGAATTAATTTTAATTTTCTTAAAAAATGTAAAGAAAAATGTTATTAGCTGTATAAATGCAATTAATTATTTTCATATCAACTTTAAATATGTCCCCTAGGTTATAAGTCTTTCTATTTTTTAGTGTTTTATATGTTCGTTTTATTTGTATAATAAAATGTAACTTTCATCCATCCCTGGTAACATTTAATTTTACAAATTTCAACATTGGCCTAGAAAATGCATGCTAACTTTAACCTTTGATAAATTAACTTTTTTGCTATTAGAATGAGCCTCTAAAGATCTTACAAGAAAATCTATCTCAACTTTAAAGTGTTAAAAAGCATTTTCTAAAATTCCCATTTATTTAAGCAGAAATAAATTTTCTTTCTTTAAATCATTTTTAATCTTAAATAATTTTTAAAATTGCAAAAGATTATAATTTCTTTAAAATATCTAGAAATATGAATACAAATAAATAATAAATAATTCCAATTTGTTTGTATTAATGTAATTAATAAAATATTAATACAAAATGAGATCAATATTCAAATTCAGAACCATTTCCGAACATAATAAATATACAGAATTAATAAAAATAAAAACAAATAATTGACCTAGAAAATTGTTCACTTTCTTTTTATAAGAATTTTTAAAAAAAATCCATATAATCTTTTCGTATGTTTTAATCTTTTAGGCAAAAATGTTTAATCTTTTAGCTTATTCTATAAGCAAGTAGTCCTATGTTTAACTATCCATTGAAATATTTGAATAAAATAATTTAAAACTTTCACTTTCTCCAAAATTGAATGTATATTCCTCAATTATTTTGCACATAAAATATAGAAAGAAATTTAATATTAAAACTTATTCAAAATTCATATATTTTACATATGGTATTTTCATAAAAGAATTCTATGCTTAAGATTAATTAAGAAATTAATAAAATAAAGAAATTGATAAAATAAAGAACTAATAAAATTAATAAAAACTTACTTCAATATTCTGCAAATCACTGTCTATATCGGCATTACTTTCAATCAGTTCTTCGGAGCCCCATCGCAGCAGCCGAAGTTTCTTTCCTAGTGGAGGGCCCCCAGGTTTCTTGCGATAATGACTGTAGAGTTTATAGCAAACTAATGAGCCAACTCCCAGTAAGAAGATCACGCTTGTGGCTTTAACTGAAAGAAGAACAAAGGAAAAAAAAGAAAGCTATCACTGACGTCAAGGATCACATCTTGCTCAAATATCAGAAAAGCTTGGGTGGGGGAGAACTGTCATATGACAAAAAAAAAGAGGAGGGAGCCTGCAAAACTTAACTGTTATATAAAATTTGTCCTCATATCTTGCGCAAATCAAAATGTTTTTCTCTATTATACCTGATATCCTGCGAGAATCTATTGTTGTGACAACTGTTTTGAGAATGACGCACACTCAACACTCACGAAGAATGTAGACCCCCAACATCAAAATGCTATCAAAAGTGTCCTTATTTCAATTGGATAATTGCGATTGCTAACCTCCTCTCCTCCTTAGAATTTTAAGTCACTGTTTTTCAAATGATTACGTTAATGAAAACCAAATTTCCACTAAATGTGGAAGGAAATATTACTTAATAAGTTTTAAAGGAAATGAGCTTTATTAAAGTTTACAATTTTTTTTAAAGTGATAAAATGTAAATGAACATCAAATTGTTTAAACATTTACATAATTATTTAAAACGTTTGAGAAAGATTTTTATAATTTTATTTCAACAGAAATTTGAATTTTACTCCTCTTCTACAGAATAAAAACAAACAAACTGCATTTCTTCATTCCCTGACATTCATTTTAGTCTTCCCTAAAAGGTGTTTACACTTAAAATTTATTTGCAATTTGTTTAATCAGATAATCTAAACAAAGCAGGAGTTTAAATCCAATTCAAAATTGTCTTTCTGTTTATAAATCTGTATTATTAAAAAAAAAAAATGATAGCATTAATAAGTATGTTTAATCAAGAATAAACATTTTCCTCAACAATGAGAGACCTAGCTTATGATTTAAGTAACATTCAAAGCAAGGGATGCACGCTAAATAGATGCTTTCATGGAAGTATGACCGTTAAACCAGCAAAAACCATCTGTGACTGATCCTTTTGAAATCTCTCAACACACGATGAAAGCTTTTAATTATTCGATTTCAGCAGTATAGTTTTTTAAATGTCCTTCATTAATGAAAGTAAAGGTTTCAAATGTGTCAATAAAGTTAATTAAAATTAAACCAATTCACATGACTCAATGTGTTGCTATCTTTATTCATTTGAAATATTTTAAATCTGATTATGGCAACAATTCTAAAAAACTTTTCTAACAAGTAATTTAGCTAAAAATATAGAAATTAAAATAACATTGTAGTTAAAATATAATACATGTAATTTTGTAGTTTAACTTTGAAAGTTAACTAGAACAAAAAAGGAAGTGAGAAAGGAACTGCAAATATTACTCATTCCTCTACAGAAAAATAAAACAAATGGCAGTTGTTTTGCAACAGGCCATTATGAAAATTATAAAAACCTGAATTCAATTACGAATCAAAAGGAGACTGGTGCTTAAGGTTTTAAGCATTAATGTATTAATTAACAACTCATTAATATTTTGAAGATGACAAAGGTTTTGCTTTTGAATCTATGCCATCAAACAGCGCAATGCATAAATAAAAAAATAAAATTCAAATACATTATAAAAAAAATACAAGTTTTTTTTTTTTATTACAGCACTAGTCGTCGTTGTCATAATTTATAGTATAAAAACCTTGAATATAATAAATATATTAACATATCCATCAGTCTAGGTCCAGTAGATACGCTAAGACGCTTTCTTCTATAAGAAAATGGAGAACCAAAATATCGAATCGTGATCCCTTTTTTTAAACTTAAAGCTAATTTTAACGAATTCTCATCTGGACAAAAGGAGGTCATCCTCTCTGCTTTCAGTATTTAAATATTTAAATAACGTATCTGCTTTTCTAACTTACCTAGTTTTTCACTTTTTCTTTATCATTCGATTGTCTTATTATTACTTTGTTTATTATTGTTAGTCCTTGTCTTTAACATTGTTATTTGTTTTGTTTTAGTTTTTTCATTCTCTTTATTATCTGTTTGTCATCGTTGTTGTTTCTCAAATAGTTTTGGTCTTAATTTTATTTTTATTTTTGTGATTTTATATTCATTTCATTAACGCTGTTTTTGGGCTCTGGCCTGTTGGGGGACAACATTGGGTGATTCCCTCCGGCGTATCTGGTGGGATACTCTTGTTGTTGTTACATTATTATTATTGTTATTATTAATTATTATTATTATCAGTTTAATTTGCTTATATATCATAAAAATAATGTTTTCATTTATTCACTTTTCCATGTGCCCAAAATACTGATTAGAACAAGATTAGCATTTATGTCAGTTCAGTTCAATCAGTCCTTAACACATTTCCAGCTAAACACTGACATGAGTCTTATCAAACAAGATGGATGAATTCATAAAACGAACCAAGTTCAGTTTAAAATAACTTAATAGAAAAGAAATAACTTTGATCCATCTTTGCAAATGAGTGCACTTAATAATAGATTTCATCATTCCTGGTTCGAATCCAGGCTGTGGAATTTTTTTCCCTATTTTTCATCAATGATTTCAATTAGCAAGTTTAAAAAAACTGATTCCTGTTGGGCAAATAAATAGCCTCCATTCAGAAATAAAATTTCATTCAATAATAAGGACACTTCAAGATTCAAATGATACTGGTTTCAAGGTTGCTTGTTTGCAATCTACTATCTCATTTAACGCAATTTCTTTGTTTATAGTGTACATATATTCCTTTTGGTTTTGTGGAAGGGGAATCTGAAGTGGTTTGAGTCTAGAAGTGGGAGTTTACTTTCATTTTTATGGCTGAATATGCTAACATTTGAATACATAACAAATATTATTTGACTTCTATTTTTTACGGGTTTATGGGATAATATAAATTTCAAGATTGCTTATTTGCAACATACTATTTCATTTTTTATTAATGCCATTTATGGCTGTGAACATTCTAAAATAATACATTAATAATAAAGAATACGATACAAAAAATAATTTTTTAATTTAAAAAAAAAAATTATCTAGAAATTGAAAGAAAAAATAATGTATGAACTCAACAAGATGAAGCCAAGAGAATTATATCACATCATTACCAATTAATATTTCAAAATGAAAGCATAAAAAAAATATAAAGAAATAAAAAAATAAAGAACTGTGGAGTCTTATCTACCATAGGAAAACAGAATTAGTGCTGTTCATAATGAAATTTATTCACACACCAATGTACATTCCATGTATTTGTGAGCAGTGTTAATTCTGTTTTCCTACGTATTTTAAAATATCCAGCAAAATTTTATTTATCCAAAAAGTATAGTTTTAACTTCAAGTATTTACTCTACAATAACTTAGCAAATTTTACTAAAAATGTTTTCAGAAGAAAAACTTAGAAGTTTCAAAGAATCAATCAAACAAATTCATCATTTTTAATAAATATTTAGTTTGTTTTTTTGTAAACAGTCGACTATTAGACAAATACATTTTAATTATACTGTGCATTCCCCTCAAGAAATATTAAAATCTTAAACCTTCAACTGCATTAATCTAATTCCTGCTACTCTAATCTAACCCAAAAAATATAACTTAAAGAACACTTTTCTATTTTGACAAATAACATTCAAATGATTGTTTTCTTCAAATATGAATTCTCTCTTTCAGGATTAGAGATTCTCCTTCCCATACTAAAATGGGGAGGGGGGACAAAAAAAAAAGGAATATACAGCAGAGGATAAGATTAAATGGGTAAATTCATTTCTGAATAGATTATGCTATTGCAAACCTAAATTGACCATTGTACAAGAGATGGATAAACTGTAAAAGGACAAAATCTTTATTAGGAGTGAGTTAATCCACCCTTAGCCTGAAGTACATTCAACATTGGATGGACAAATATAAGTCATACTACATCCATTCCTTCTGATAAGTAATCTCCGATTCAGAAAGTATAGCTTGAAGAACAAACCTAGCACTGTTCCTCTAAAATGCCTCACAAATGGTCAATGATGTCAAGTTCAGGAGATGGAGGAGGCCAGATGAGATGCTCCAATTCATCCATGTTCAATGAACCATGCTTGAACACTTTTAGTAGGGATGTTGCTATATTTTGGAATACAGATCCTTTGCCAAAGAACACAGTCTAGAACAGCATTTTTCAACCTTTTTACACTGCCATCCAAATATTATAAAAACTGTTACAATCATATATCTTGGTGGTTGAATCAATATGTTGCCATGCGTAACGGAAGAGGATTAAGTTATAGCATACATTCTTGATAACCTAATCAAAACCCCTTAATCCTAACAATAGACAACTCATCTATTCCTCCTTTGACCTAATTCACTACTTGTAAAAAAACAAGCGCTGGCAGTTGGAGGCTAGTGAGTAATGTAATTGGCTGAATTTGAACTATGACATGTAGCTCAGACAAGGTCACCTGCCAAGTTATAATAGACAGACTGTACGTTTCGTGACCTGCATGATTATATGTAATTTCTCTATAAATATGTCACTCATAAAAACTTAAGCATGACAACAAAGGTCGATAAACACTAATCTAGAACACAGGATGGAAATGTTCACTCAGAATGCAGAGATATTGCTGTGCAGGACTAGAATGACCTTGACCATCATAGTCCCCTTCCATTGCTGAAGGAGGAAGTCAAACAAATCAATGCATAAATAAATAAAAAAATGTAGAAGCAAGTGTTTCTGTATACAAACATAACCATTATCTTATTATAAATAGTCATGGCACATATTCCTACTGTCCAGTTTTAAAATGCTCTGGAACTAGATTCATTTTGTGTAAACTCCTTATCCACATTCATAGTTAACCTAGGGCTTAAAATTCACCAAACAAAAAGTATCGACTCTTCACTGGCTTGAAATGATATAAAGGCAGATGTATCAGACCATATTATCTTCCCCTGGTGCCTTTCTCTCCAGCCTTTGTGCTAACAGCACCACTTGTCGTTGAATTATGCGTTGTCACGCATGATTACTGGAATAGCAACTCTAATGAATGTTCGTAGCATGCAGTTCTTGTTACACAGCTTTGGGTCTATATCTCAGACATTAACTGGACTACTGTTACTTGTGCTTTCAGATCACAATCTACTTCAACAGGGTTTATCATTGTCAGTAGGTTCTGACTTCTACCCATTGTTATGTTCAAAGGTGTCTGATCATGTACAGTACCGTGTAGAAAATCATAACATGAGAAAGTGGTCCTTGGAATACCCACAGTTGGCAGTTTTCATTACTGATGGTCTGGCGAGCATATTCTAATGACCATGCTAATTTATTCATCTACGAGGTGGACATAACTAACAACCCATAAAACTGTCGCTGATAAACTGGTACTTCTGCCTTCATAACCACTAACCTGTGTGCCAATTAAATAACGAGACTGTTGTTACTAAAGAAAATTACAATAGTACTTACAGAAAATTGTTACATATTTTCAAAGTAGCATAATTTTCAAAATATGCATATTATGCAAAATAAAAGTTTAAAAAAAACCATCACTGCATATTATAAAAAAAAATTGCATAAAATAATCCAACTTTGTTGTCACAATTTTCACGCAGTGACCTGGGTAGGAAGGGTACATTACAACACAATATATATTGTGAAGCATTCACATTCATTTGATTTGTTTATAATGCACTGGATGCATATAATAGACAGATGCATATTATATTTTATTGTATTCCAGGGTTTTTGTGTCTCATCCTTCTCTCCTATATCAGTCTAAAATAGAAAATAGTAAATAGTAGACATTTAAATATTAAACAGCATTTACAATAGCACCTTCTGAAACGAATTCTGCTATCGTTACTGCTGTCGAAGTACACAATGAGCATTGTCTTGATCCAAGACTTCTGCAGACAAACCTTTTTCTGCTTGGGTGAGGTGAGTGCATACTACTCCATGCTCTTCAAAAGCTTCTGTCACAGTTTTACCCAATTTAACATATAATTTAATCACAGCATGCCACTCCATTTTGAAATTTTTGAAAACGCCCCTACACAAAGGTTTGTTGTCATTCTGTTATCAGAAAAACTGGCTGCCCAATCACGTTGAAACTAGCATCACATGACGAACACATTCCAAAATAGTGGTGTATATATACTTGTTTGAATTTTCCCGTTTCGAGTCTTCCTTAAAAAAAATCAGTCTCGTTATTTAATTGACATATAGTGTATACACTGTACTGCAAGGATGAATTATGGCACATTTTCACCTTTTTTGTCTTCCCTTTATATATATGTGTTTTCAAAAATTATTCTATTTATTATCTCACAACAAAATTCAAATAAACAAATTATCTCTTACAGCTACATACTTGCGGAAAACACAATTTTTAGAGGAACTATTTTTTTTGCGCAAGAGTACATCATAGCTGTGACAGATTCTTCAGTCTCGGATTGACTTTGCTGCGAGTATATAATGTCACATAATACCATACTAAAGCAAATACTTTGCGTCCTTGAATAATCTGTGTGCCCAAATTTTATGAGGAGAAAAATAATTTTTGAAAACATGAAATCTATATAAAGCCTTTATCGGGCACATTTTGCTATTTACTACGCATCCAAATTGTCTTTTATTGTCAATGTAATCGCACAGCCTTTTCTTAGTGTCTGGAAACCGTACTGTTTGGCCATGAAATGCCTGACGATAACTCTTGGTTTGCTAGAGACGCACTGTTTTTTCACCAGGCGTTCTTTCACTCGCATCATTATTTCCTTCTTGCAGCGCAATTACCAAAACTCGCAGCACGTTTATTATATGAAGCTTTTCTTTCAGCGTATAGGAGTGGTTATTTTAAGATACCAACCTCAACCCGAATAACACATACAAGGAAATTTTTAGTCACCAAATTTTGAAATAAATCCATGCGATATTTTCATTTATGTTTCATTTGGATAAAATAATGGAAAATCCCATTTATGTCTGATGTTAATGATGTTATCCCCTACATCCAAAAAAAGAAACAAAGTAGATGCCACTACACTGTCCAACGAAAGAGAACCTAGGTCAAGGTGCCTCGTGATATCTATTAATCCATTCAATGGTGTTCTCGAGCATCATCTAATAGCTTTTCATAAGAGAGGGATAAATGCTTTACAATCAACCAGAAGCAGTAGCTCAAATGATCTTAAATCGCTCCGATTGGCTAGTTTTGAATTTCCCGACCTTGACATAGTTTTTCTTTCATTGGATTGAGTGTAACTAATCTAGTTTTCACAAACGTTCATATGTAACAGTGGAGTTCTTTTTTTACTTGTAGGAGTAATATCATGAATAACTTTTGTAATACTTTTGTGGTCACATATCTGCCTTATTGACTTCCAAACACGGCAAATTGTTAATGTTGTCTACCCACAACCCTGTAAATTATTAGATACTGAATGTCGTACAAATATCTGCTAATGAGTATAATAGAAGGACATGAAAACTTAATTCCAAAGACAGATGAGTATTAAATAAGATTATGAAATCTAAGAAAAAGAGAACTTCCACGAAAATAACTGATCTCAAAATCCTTGGGTTGCAGCGTGGATGTTTGTACCTAAGAAATGCAATAAATATCATGAGTATTTTTCACAAGTGAAGCCAAAAATATTGGAACACTACTTCCCACAAAAACATTTATGCCTATTAAATATTTTTCTGGGAAGTAGTGTTCCAGCTTTTTAGAAATCACATGGTTTGTGTTTGTCCTTTACTAACTCTGCAAAAGGCAACAGAACTACTGCATTAATTATTCTTTGTTTACCAATAATGAAATCAACTGGTAAAAGCCTCCAAATTGGAGAAGACACTTATTTTATTATTTTTATTACGGTTTAAAGAATGTTCAATGTTCTAGTTCTTTTCTCTGGCCAGCATATTTACTGAAGCTCAACAAGCCACTCTGGTCTGCTTAGGAAACTGATCAGGATTCTCAAGGAACCTGAACAGCTTCTACATGATAAACGTATAAAATTCTATTAAGGTAATTATCAGCGACATTTGATGGTTCTCTTTCCGAGCTGATTCAGACATATTGCATCCCCAGTGATCCTATCTCTCCAATTAATAAAGGTCGCAGCATTTCCATTATTTTAACATTTTTTAATACAGTAGAATCCTTATTATCCAGGTTGCTTATTAATCAGGATCCACATAAACTTGAGTGCATGTCTATTTCTGAGAACTAAAGATTCTGGTTACTGTAATATGCCAGGCAGAAGTAATTTTTTAATAAAAATAGCATATTCAATTCACCCATTAATTAGCATTTGTAATCATTTAATTTTTCATTTTTGAAAATACCACTTAAAATTTATTGTACAATCTACTATCCAAAGCGTTAGGTCACATTGCCGCTTTGTCTCACGCTTTATCTACATGACTACGTGGAAAAAGACGACGACGTACTTGCCAATAAGACCATTCTGCACAATTTATTCACTGCCACAGAGAGGAAGGTTAATGAAGGGATAAAGCAAACTCCTTTTTTTTAATAAGCTTGTGATCCCTATTACATTAACATAGAATGCAATATAATTAAACTTTCCCTACTTAACTGTCTCTTTGTGGAAAACGAGTGATCGGACGAACAGGAACCATAATGTAAATATTGCCAAGGACATGGGGAAGAGAAGTAATGAAGAAGCAATTCCATCGAAACATTTTTAATACAACATAGCATCTGTCAGAGTACAGTGTGCTCAAAGCACCCATCAGTGTTCAGAACAGTCTGAAAGTGTAGGATAGCATGCCTCAAATGTTACTAGTATGCTATATGACTGCACAAAGGTTTGAAACCTCACTTGATAGGCTTCTCTTCAGATCAATACATATGCAAATGTTCACCTGATAAACCTGGTCTTTCAAGGTAACCCCACAACTAATGAACCAGCAAATGTTGTTGCCCATGATCTAGACACAATTCCTATCATGTTTGATATCTATATTATAGAGAGTTTTCTGTCTAGGATGGTTTAAATAGGGAAAATTTAATTATAAGGGGTCATTCAAGTATTACATCACATTGCTAAGGGGGGGGGGGGTCATTCTGTGACGATTTGTGACGAGGGTGAGGGAGTGGGATCAAACACTGTGTCACGTCATGTCACTTCAGAGGCAGTTCAGAGTCTAGGGATGGAGAGTCCATATGTTTTTGTTTATACCAAGTCCCAATAAATCCCCTGCAAATAAGTTGTGACCTTTCATGACAGATCAGCAATGTTGTTTACAGTTTCGAAGCTCATTGAGAATAATGCCAAATCGCTTTCTATCCCCTCCAGTGCCACTGTCTTTAGATTGCCTACTTTCTAAAGACACCAGTGCCCGTTTTCTAGAAGAGCTGGGACATAATTCTTGTTATGCCAAAAATACAGCCATCTCGCAGTGTGACCAAACGACATGAAGTTTTAGCCATAACGAACATCAATGAAAAGCAATATGACTCGGAATGAATCGATGAGCAGTTCGTTGATAAGGAAAAAATAATAATCCCAATTATTAAAACTAGTGAAAATGTAAATTTAATATCAATAGAATTCCATTTAGAAAGTCCCTTGGAATAAAAAAAAAAAAAAAAGTAACCTATTAGAAATAATAAAAAAATGTATAATGATTATAAAGTAGTTTATTGCTTTATAATATTTTGAAGAATGGAGGGGGGGTAAAAATTTTATGATGTCACATTAG
The DNA here is from genome assembly GCA_023313115.1 of Rhysida immarginata. NCBI lineage: Eukaryota > Metazoa > Arthropoda > Chilopoda > Scolopendromorpha > Scolopendridae > Rhysida > Rhysida immarginata. Next base: position 88,093 of record JAHWFO010043353.1, on the reverse strand, counting down.
GGGGGGTAGGGTCAAGGCAACTGTGAGGGAATATGATGTGGAGGGATGGGGGTATGAAAATGGTAAAAAAAAAAAAAAAAAAAAAAAATATGGCGACATAATACTTGAATGACCTCTAACCAACCTGTATATGTATTTATTAATATTTTGGTAATTAAATATACATTTAAATTTTTATTTTTAAATTTTTCTTTCATTTTACAGATGATCTGGAGATTCGATTATCCAGGTAATTTTATTTCACAACTTGCTTTTCGATTATCCAGGTATGAAATTAATGTTTTAATTGGAAATGATTACATAAGGGCTATTTCTATTACATACATATATTATTATTTTAATTTTACTCAAAAACCCTTTATACTTGAGAAAGAAACATAATTCGAAGAGAAAATTAAGGGGGAAGGTGGAATCTTAAGAAACAAGGAAAAGTTCAACTTTATTTTTTTTAAATGCTAATGCTGTTTAAACCTGTTATTAGAAGACAAATTCTGTGAAATTCTTATATCAATATAGGTCAGTGATAGATAAGTTTTCTTTTTTAATTCTATGTAAATGAACTTAAGAAAGCCACATTTTACATCTAAGGACACAAATTTTTAAAAACAAAATGTAGAAGTCTCAGTTCAGATCACGTTCAAATAATATATGAATCGCTACACATTTAAAAACAACTTTTATGATGTTAAGAAGTAAAGGTGTAATTGAAAACAAACAGACCTTAAACAGGTTTAAGGAATATTTCAATTAAATAGGTTTGCTTAACATTCCTTTGTGGATTTCATGGATAATTAAAAAAGAAATAAGGAAAGAAAGAGTATTTTTTTTTTAATAAGTGCAAGAATGAAAGTGTTTTTAATATTCAAATTAAGATTCTTAATTTTATTTTTAACAATAATAATGATAAATCGAAACTTCAATATTAGAATATAAATAATATCATTTATTTAACTCAACAGATTAAAAAAAAACAAAAAACGAAAATGAGACTATAAAAAATGTGAAAACCATTTGAACTGAATAAAGTTTATCAAAAATACCTAGTTACAAAAAAAAACATATATTTATTTATTACAAATATGCTCTACCAGAACTGCAGTAGATCCATATAAAATATTTAATAGAATTTGACATGAAATTTGACATAAATTCAATTAAAAAAGTCACTTACAATAATTATTAACTCCAATTATGAAACAATTAAAATAATAAAATGCAGAATAAGAAAGTCCTAAAGAATACAGTTTCTGTCTTCCACCATAGGGTTTCTTCAACAAAGTGTCAAAATGTAGCACCCATACAGAATTGTAGTGACTCAAGTCAAAAATTTACCATTTCAATTATTTCATGTGATTAATTCTTTTATAAGCATCAGTTCTTGAAGATTCATTTAATGCAATTTCAAACAGATTACACAATAAAAATAAAACCACTTAATGGAATCATTAACAAGAAATTAATCCTTTGGAGGGTATAGGAAAGTAGCGGAAGCCCGGAGTTCATCTAAATTTTTTTACTTTTTTCCGAAAATGTATTTTCTCAAACGCTTATTTAAAAAATGAAGGAAAAAAAAGACCTATTTTCTTATGTTTCTCCTCATTTCCAATTGAATGACATAACACATGCAGTATGTTGTCGTTTGAAAATTTATAGTTCTAAAGACCACGTGACTGCTATCCTCCCAACTCCGATCCCACTGGGACAATTGGTCCCAAACATCATAGCAATGTAGATTTGGTCTAGATACTGAATTTCACTCCTTTGCATATTTATATACCATATAGACCAGTAGTTCTGCACTAACTCCCACCCCCATAACTAAGACCCCATGAGCCAATCAAAACAAAAGTAAATAGTGATGTATGACATGCCTTTGGTAAGATACATTCTGAATTTCAACCTTTTATGTCAAAAAATGTAGAAATTATGAAGGGGACAGACAGACCGACTTCATTCTTCCGCTACTTAATAAACACAAAAAATAGTTCAAACACTTTTCACATTTTATTGTAGTCTCATTTCCATTTGTGGGGTTGTTGTTTTTGAATCTGATGAGGTTAAATAAATTGTATTACTTACATCCAGTTATTAAATTTCCTCAACGTTTAATTATCCAAAAAAAAAAAAAAATTAATATTTGATCCTATTTTATACACTTATTTTGATTTTTCAGCCATCTTGAGTCAAGGGAGGAAAAAAAAAAACATCTGGAAACCTTGTCCAATGTAACAATTTCAAAGGCACATTTCTTAACAAATGAGAATTTCAATAGTGGAGTCAATATTTTATATCATAAATTTTGCATATTTATTTTTTACCAATTTAACTGACTTGCATATAAATTGTTTTCAGTAAACTTGCAATACTCTGTATAAAACACATGCAATATTCTGCATACATGTACAACAAACGAGCCAAGTATGAACAATAAATGATGAAAAATGTTATTAAGGGCATTCATGGAATTCTTTGGATTTAAATTGTCGAGTAAACATGGAAACCTATCATCATGGAGAGACTGAAGGTTATTTTGATAAATATCCTTCTGATATAATAAAACAAATTATTAAAAGTTAAATAACTGCTTATGAAATATGCTTAAGAATTTGTGTCATTTGATTGAAAGCCACTATTCAATTCATTAAGACTCATGTCCTTATAGCAACAATCAAATTTCATGATTTTCACTATTAATAATAAATGGCTTTTATATTTTTTTTTCCAATATCAATTATGAATTTACTTACCAGATAATCTGTTGCTTTTAAAAAGGGCAGGTTTTATTTTTGAGGTATGTTTTGCTTTTCTACTTAACTTTGAATAGATACCCATTTATAAGGTAGGCAATCAGGTGATCATAAAAGGCCACCACCACCATAGTTAGCTTGTGCAAAAGTATTTTGATTTTCCAGAGAGGACTTCAGATAAAAGAAAATATGTGCTTATCAGATAAATAAAATGACATCGCAGATTAATTTCATTCTCTTGGAAAAAAACTTTTAACTTCAATATCTATCCCCATGAGAATTATCATATAAATCTGTTTCCTTGTGCAATTATTAAATGATAACTGTTACTAAACAATTTTATATAAATCTATAAATAATTAATAAATGCTCTTGTTTTCAGCAGTTAATTTATTAATACCATTTTATACATTCATAGAATATTATACTAAAAAGTTAAAAAAAAAAACAAAAAAAAAAAAAACCATACACAAAGCCCCAAGGATTGATTCTAGCCACAAAAACTTACATGGAGGTTTTTTGTTGTGATGATTCATAGATGGCAAACACATTCCCATGTTTTAATCTTCGCATCAAACTGTTTCTCGTCATTATACTGTTGCAGTTAAGACTATCTTAGACGAGGTGACGGTTTAATTAGAGGATAATAGCATCGTTTCATAATGTCCCAAACTTCGTTTGACACTCAATCAAATCACAAAGCAAGAGCAGGAGGCAGCACTTGAAGAGATCAAAAGCATAGAAACCAATTTTGAACAAATGGGAATTCAATTCTACTTCCTCTTAAATATCCAACAACTCCATTAGATAATAAACGTATCCTTTTTATCATAATGCAAGTGTTAATAAAATGAGCCTCACTCGAGACTAATCCTAGGTAACAAAAACCAATCTGCACGCTGTATACGCTTGTGTGCCTATCTAATACGATTCTGAAAACGTTCCCTATTTCTCTTCCCTATTTCTCGGATGAATAACAAAAGCTTTGCAGGAATGAGCAACAAAAAGAAAAAAGGTATTAAAAAAGAGAGAGAGAGAGTATAATAAGGTGGGAGGAAGTGTTTTCATTGGATGAAAAAAAAACCTTAGTTAACGAGCAAAAGAATATTCTGAATATATTGCTGTTGGATGGAAAATGAAGGGAGATAACCAAAACATTGATATGATCTCACTCTTGCTCAATTTCTCCCAGACAATTTATTAAAAAAGAAAGAAAAGAAAACCAATCAATCCAAGTCCATCAAAAAGTCTTGATTTTATCGAATTAACATATAATTACCTTTTTAAATTAAGAAAAAAATCAGATAGAGGTAATAAAAAAAGAAAAGAAAATTTAAAAATATAATTAGCAGATACATTTTTTATATATTTTATGTGAATGAAAAATATAAAAGAGCATGCCTAGTGATTTAAATATTTTATTTACAAAATTAAAAAAATATATAAATTGTGTTAATTATATTAAACATTGCATTAGAATAAAATGGCAAATTATAAATTTGAAATTAATTAGGATAAAAATTATACCAGAAAGGTTGGCTCATTGTTAGAGTGGAGGTGACCAAGGCATAATAAATGATTTGAATACAGAGGAGTGGCTGGTAATAACCATTCATTATTAACATTAAAGGGCAACTGACATCAAAATTTGACATGTCCTAAAATTATAGAGGACAATGAAAAAATAAATTCTGCACACAAAGTTTTCAAATATCACTATTATTTTAGGAGTTATTTAATTTTAAAAATTAGCGTCTGACACCTCCTAGAAAGAAAGCCTGTGCACTGAAAATTCATACATTGTTACATGATCATAAGAAGTCATAATTCAGGGCTTTTTATTGGTAGAAATACGAATAACAATGTCTTTTTATGATCATGTAACAATGTATGAATTTTCGGTGCACAGGCTTTCTTTCTAGGAGGTGTTGGACGTACTCGCCTCTGACGTCAGGGGCTAATTTTTAAAATTAAATAACTCCTAAAATAATAGTGATATTTGAAAACTTTTTGTGCAGAATTTATTTTTTCAATGTCCTCTATAATTTTAGGACAAAAAATATACATATCAATTTTTGATGTCAGTTGCCCTTTAATCATGTTAGTTGAATCACACACACACACACACACACACACACACACACACACACACACACA
>JAHWFO010043353.1:64418-83179 GCA_023313115.1 Rhysida immarginata | reverse complement strand
CACACACACACACACACACACACACACACACACACACACACACACAAAAACTTAGTTTATATTTATATACTTCTATATGAATCACACACACATATCTGTATGCACGTATATATCTCCTGGGTCACAACAGGATTATTTCAAAATTATACAATAATTTCAAAGTAAATGAAAAGAAATTTAGTTTATTTATAATGCTGTTTTTTTAGGGTTTTTTTTTTTTCCTGTATATATACTATTCACTTTTTTGCAACATTCAAACCAACATCATGGTCATGAAGATGATTGATTATAAACACGTCAGCACCATTAATGGCACTCTCCCCATTCAAATCGATTTACCAACCCATTCATCGTTTAAACTCCACCTTTAAGTCATAGTCAGCTCTTCTTCCTATTAATCTGGATTTATTTTTAATTTTATTTCATTAATGTTTAATCTAGTATTAAAAAATATTTTTGTATCTCTCTCTGGTGGCAACAATGAACCATCTCAACAATGATTTGCTTCAACAATATTTAGCTAATTATAGTGGGCGAGGTCAAAAATCCAAACACTGAGTTAGGTTGGTGAAGCAATGATTATTGCTCGATTGTTAACGTATCGTTGACTGTCGTAGCAACAATGATTTTCTTCACTAACTTAACTCGGTGTCATAATGGATCACACTGGATCACAATAGTGTTGCCAATTTAGCACTTTCCATGTCCGAATTAAATGCTTTGTTTCAATTGTTATGCTTTCTTTAGTTTTCATTATAACAGTGTCCAACGATAAACGTGCCTGTCACTTAAAAGCGCTAAATTGGCAATCCTGATTAGGTTAGGTTAGGTTAGGCTATAAGACCAATATTGAGACTATCGTTAAAGTCAAATAAACAATACCAGTTTGTTAAATTAAATAAAGGAATCATAGTTTTTCCAAGAAGTATGTTTAATTCTTCCTGGTTTGAGTCTAGGAATTTTCTTTACTATTTTTCATTATTTCATCATTTATTGTTTCAATTATTCTCAATATAGGGTATTTGAATACACAAACTTATTTGAGTAATAATTTCATAGCAAGTGATGGTGTATAAATTCATATAAAGCATAAATTTTTCTAAACTGGAATTAGCTAATCTGATTAACAAATACTATAAATAATGAATAGGACAGAATTCAAAAACATTTTCTTATGCAGAGATAGAGAGTGACGGTTGGAGTCTTGCCCAAGGGCATTGAAATTGGGTATAGAAGGGTCAGAAAGTCTTTATAGATAACTTGGGATGCTCAAATTTGGAAGCAGGACATGCAAAAGAAAAGTACTGGATTCATTCATACCTAGAGGTGATGCACACCAAGGAATAGATAAAAATGTACACAATGTATGTTCTTTCAAATTTTTGCATTTATTCTCATAAAAAATCGGATTATAAGGAACCTTGGTTAATCTATAAATGCTAACGGTCATTAACTGAATTTTGCATCCCTATGGTCAGCACTTAGTTAATCCACTAACTAAACTTAATCCATTAATATTTTTTAATTAGAGTTTAAAATAAAAACAGATTTTTTACTGTATTAATAATAATATACAAGATTCCACAAGCAATATACTAAATAATCATTTACTGCCAACGTGTTTCGGCATTCTGCTTTCATCCAGGCAATCTACAACTTCAGAAACTACTTGATCTATGTAGTTTAAAGATGACATATAAGAATCTTAAATTCCTGTTTAAATGACAGTTGTAATAAAATATTTATAATAAAAAATAAAAATTGAGTTTTGACAATGAAACAGATTAAGGGTGTGTAATTTTTGAAATGGATTGTAAAGAATTTAGTACAAGATATCTCGAGGAAAAAACATGTTAAATTTCTGTCATTGATCATTGTTGGCATTATCTCAAAATTAACACTTTCTGAGAAAAATGTGGTTTGTATATTAATTGTATATGGCTTGACTATGTTAGTTTAGGTTAGACTATTTATGTACGGGTTAGTTCACCTTTGAAAATTTTTGAGATGTGACATTGTTGCAGCCCATAAGTGGCAAATCGATGGAAACAATGTGTGGATGATCAAGGCCTGCATGTATAAAATTTTGAATTTTCAAAATAATAGGAAACTTGGAATATACAAATCAGTAAATAAAATTAATCTTGTATGAATATCAATTTCCAACACATTGAGGCAAATTTCAACAATCTCAATAAAAACCTAAAAAAACTTTTAATAATTTTCAACTCATACAATATACACAACCTCAGTCTTTAACTGTGTAATCCAAAACCAATTATAACCCCAAATTCATTTAACAATCATATAACAATGATATACAATAGGACTTAGGGCAGGGTCATCTCAACTGAGTCTTTAACAATACTAGACTAACATTGTTGAGATGAGAAATACTTTGTTATAACAATATCATTGTTTTGTTGTAAAAGACTCAGATGAGAAACTAGATAGTGGACTGGACCTAGAGATCAATGCATATTGCTAACGCATTAATAAAGAAGCTTTCAAGAGATCAAGAACATATAGATCACAATAAGAGAGAATGGGTCATGGGGATTACCCAGTGCTAATGGCTGTAAAAGAGCAATTTATTTGATTATTTGTTTTCTCTTACCGGATTCGATAACGAGGGTGCATGTCGTCGAAAATTTCCACAGCTCATAGCCCCAGCAGGCTGTCAAATTGAGTATGTCGGTTTCCAATCCATGGTAGGAGCACAAATAGTAAGGATCGGGGTAAACAGAGCATCGCTCGGGATAATAGGAAACGCAAAAGCTGAGGCCGCAATAGTAGATTGAATCCATGGTGAAAACCCCAAATCCTGCCAGTGCCACAGTGGTTTCGACAGTTTCCTAACGGCTAATGGCTCTCCTGCTCCGTCTCCGTCTCGCCGCATGCCGGCTGCTTCTTCTTCTCGGATCCGACGGTCTCCTCACTACGATTCCCATCCACATCGGTCGACGGCGGCGGCGGCGGCGGCAATGACCATGACGGCGGAGGAACCTCTTTGTCAGCCGATGCCCTGCTCAGACGAGACGATCGCCGAAACTGTTGCCCACCTCGTTGCTGCTGTTGTTGTTGTTGCTGTTTTTTATCTTGACCACGAAGTTGGGCCATAGTTAGGCTTATCATCTTGGCAGGTGGTTGTGCAGTTGCCGCTTTAATAGGAGCAGCACAACATAACGATCATCTAACGGCTGGCAAATCAGCTGAACACCAATACGCTGCGCATCCAGTGCTCCTGTGCGATTTTGCTCGCTTTTCAATTCACCGGGTCAAGGTTTTTAGACTACGATAACTGGGTGCTTTTTGAAAAAAATAAATCAAACTTTGTGCGGGGAAACGAGTTTAAAAAAGAAACAAAAACGCCAAGGGCAATTGACTCTACTGCACAACCCCAGCCATCTTTTCGCTCCTGAACGAGAACGAGGGTCGGCTAACGACAACGAAATGCGTCACCCGAAAAAATCGATAGAAACTTACAACATACACACCCACACATGAAAGGAATTTTACTAACAAAACAAACCAAAATACGCATACATATAAACCTACATCAAACACTTAATATCATCAAAATTACACATTAAAATAAATTAAATCAGCTCATCTCTAAAATCGGCTTCGTCCGTCATACAAAAAGCATGCAAAAAAACAAGGAAACTAAATATTTTTTATTAAAAAAAAAAACAAAACAAAAAAAAATACCGCAGATGATATTAAACACATAAATATTCATTAATGCATGCATGGTTTATTTTAACTTATGCTTATTATTTATAAATTACCGGAAACAGGAAAAATGACAAAGCAAAGTGCCGTGCAGTGAAGCTTAACATTGGAAAAGGTTTTCCGTTACATATTCATCAATAGAAAAGTCCAATTTCTTTTATTTTTGAATCTTGAAACTTATTAAATTACTTACTTAAACATTTATAAATATAGTTAATGTAATGTGCATTATTTATTATACTTCTTTCATAGTTTATACAAGAGAAACTGTTTTTAGTACAAAGGGCGGGGAAAGAATAGGATGGACAGACGGCTCATCTCTCTAAACGATAAATAATAATAAAAAAATAATAATAATAAATAAATTTTAAAAATAGCCAGCAAATTATAATTACATAAAAGAGCTTGAGTTCAGATATTTACAGAGTTTTCACATTGTTTTAATACTTTTTCACAAACAATTTAATACCTTTTCAGAATGAGTCAGTCCATTTTAATTTTTTTCTTTTTTATTTTAATCAATAGTAGGGTTTTAACTTTTTTTTAATTTTTTATTAATAACAATTAATAACATCTAAAATTATAATAATGAAAAGCTGTTGTAGATTTAACTTGCATGGAAGTCTGAATGGATGCTAGCTATTAAAGGCTACTTTAAAATTAGCTTTAAAAATTTAACATACGGTAAATATACAAAAAAAAATAAAAAAAAAAAAAAAATGCTCATTTTCTATAAATGTTCAAAAAATTCTAATACTGCATTTAAAAAAAGCAAACAAAACAAAACAAAACAGTCCCTTCAAAAAAGAATAATAAAATCAATAACATTTGTTTCAGAAATAAATAAATTATAATCAATAATATTTATAATCAATTAAGGATTTATTTGAATAACACAGTTATTACAAATATTAAAAAAAAAGCCTTTGCTTTATAACGTTAGAAAGCATGTATGTTTCTAGTCCTAAAATTTATAATAAATATGGAAAAGAGAAAAAGAGAAAGAAAAAATTATATTTCAAAATGAATATTAATTCTGACATCATATAATTTTATTAAGTATTAGTGATATTTTGATTTAAAAGATTTGTATAAATTATGAAAACTGAGATAAAAATTTATTTTGCAGTAGAGAAATATAATAAATTTGATGTTTATTTTTACATTTGATGTTATAATAAAATAAAATCTTTGATAAGTACTGCTTTTTTGTGTATTAGAATAATTTTCCATTCATTAAGAAGTTCTGAATTGCACAACTTTTTTATATTTTTTAATTTTTTTTTATTTGTTTATAGAATATAAACTCGGCATTCCAATATAAGTCAATAATGGCTTCTGAAAATGCTAAATCAGTTTGTATATTTCATGTTTGTGAACAAGTACTAAAGCAACATGAAAGAGCTGTAAAAAAAGTTAAAGAAATTATTCAAAAATAATTTTAATTTTTAAATGGAAAACTAAATAATAAACCTCAATACAAAAAAGTATAAATTAAACATTTAATATTTAATAAAAATAAAATTGTAATACAGATAGGTTAAAATGCAAAAATTAACATTTTTTTTTTAAATTTTCAATTCAAATTATACCAGTCATAATACATAAATTCCAATCAAATATCAAAAAATATTTTTGAAGTGAAATAAACAATTTGCTTAATGTTTTACACTTCTGAATTTTCCATACGAGAGGAGAAAAAAACAATTTTTGACACATCAGCATCCTAATAATTATGAAAAAAAAAATATTAACATCCTCCCTAAAGCTTTATTTATCAATATCTTAAGTTTAAAGTTTTCATCGGACAATCTTGTTGAAATAAAAATTCAAAGAAGAGTACTAAGCTAAGCAATCTGTTTATGTCACTTCAATAATCAAACTAAAAAATACTTGCTTTATATATTATGATTGGTAATGTGAATTAGAAAAATGTCTAAAACGAAAAAAATGATAGTTTATCTTTTAAGCTCGTATTAAAGATTTTTAATATTAAAGGTTTAGTTTATATTCACGGTCTCTATCCGTATATCGTTGATACGCGTGGTCCTTGGTTCGAATCCAGGTCGCGGAATTTTTTCTTCCGTTTGTTCCATTAATATGTTTAGTTTATACTTTTTTTTTATCTTGAGGTTTATTATCTGTTTCCCCATTAAAAATTAAAATTAAATTAGTTTTTATTTAATAATCAAAACTAAAACGCCTTCCAAAACAAAAAATATGAAGGAGTTTGTAGAGCGTTGTGATTATCTGATTTAATTCATAAATATTTCAACATCTTATAAAAGAAAAAAACAAACCGGACTCGATATGAAACTGGGGGAAAAAATTAATAAGCTTAATTTGCCCATTACTTGCGACCGATTACTCAATTTTGTTGCCAAACAATTTAAAAAAAACTGCTGAGAAAAAAATATCAATTGGAATTGACATTACATTTAATGTCAAGTTTATCTTTTTTATTTCGATCGATGTTCGTGACATTTGCCCAAACTCTCTCAATGTCCTTCTCTCCTGTCTAATTTTATTCACAGAAAAAGTTCTACTTTAAGGACGAAATAATATATTCACAGAAGAAACTAAAAGAGAAGTCTGGAGATTTCTATTGATAAGCATTTTATTGTGCCTAAGCAACATATCTGAGGAAGCCAAGCGTAGTGCCTAGTAATTAAAGGATTTAATTTACAGAATTCAAAGGATGATATCGAAAATTTATTTTTACATTGCACCTTATCAGATCTTTTGAAAAATTTGCCGAAGTTTGGAAATTTTTATCCTTTTGAAGTGCTCGAGAAGTGCTTTCCTCTCGTTATCGATTATAAACACTTCAGAAAAAATGTGGCCAAAGTTCTTATTCTGGATTTGTTTTCTTTCAAAAATTTATCAATTCAAACACACTCTTCTTTAAAGTAGAACAGATGCCCTACCGTATTGGTTTTTGAAATAAAAAAAACATTTATAAGTTATAAATGCATGATTGGCCTTTATTTGAACGCTGTCTGGTTCGATAAGAAGCCTTAAGGCGGGAATTTCGGGTCACGTGACCGCTCTACGGCCGTTGCGGCAGCTGCATCTCTGAAAACAAATTAGACTTCATCGAGCCAAGGACTTCCGAATATAAAATTATATTTTTAATGTTGCCTCGTCCATTCTCTAGGACGACACGAGTCCTTATTTTCAATTTGGCTATGAGAAGACTTTTATATTTTCTTTCCTCTCTTTTAAAGAACTATGGCTGGACATCTCGAGAATGATGTTCTCTCAAGTAGAAGGAGGAAAAAAAGTAAGATTTCAAGGTAAATCGGATTCTAATCTTAAATGAAGGTCAGACCATGCAAAGTTATATTATATCAGAGAGGAAACAAAAGATTAAAGATAAACAACTTTTCTTTTTTGAATCGGCGCTATGAAATTTTAATAATCTGAAACGAAGAGCGCTCAAGACTTATTTGGTTAGAAATTGCGTTAGTCTGCATCAATATCCTATTTTAATCAGGTAACGTAATCATCAAATATTCTCGATCTCTTTCATTAACTTCAAATGACCTGTCGCGTGCGTCGTTTGCTTACCTTTTCCCGCCCTCACGAACACAATCCTGTGATACTCGAGTACTGACGCCAAATCGTCGGGTGTACTACCCCCGTGCGGCTTCCACACGTACACCCACACTTGGCAGGGCATCGTCCCCGAAGCTCAATAAGCGGCCGCATCATCGCAGCAGTGTCCCGAGGCGTCCGACATGGCTCGCTCCAATATTATTATTATTCGGGGAAGTGGAAAAATACCCCCCTCGAGACCGGAAGTTGATGGTGGGTGGCATAAAGAGGCCTTTCTCGCCTCGTTGCTATTTTAGCCAACGCTCGAGGAGACCCGTTTCTTGTTGTGACTGGCTCATCGCTTTTCTTCACTTTAACAAGGTTCGATCCACGGCCTCAACGCAAAGCGACTCTGTTTAAAGCGAATCTGTCACAACTCCTAATAATAGGATAAAATAGAGTGGAGCTTTTCTCTTAAATTTACGTTCCTCTTATTTATAACGCGTGAAAGAAAAGAAAAAGCGTCAAGAGGAAGCTTTGAATGAAACGTAACCGAGCGTTTGGGGAGTTTTTTAAGACAGACGGTCGAGTGATGTCATGCCGGCTGTTTCAGGGTCAAAGGCCAAAGAGGCGTAGGTGAGGGCTTCCCTATTGTCATGCAAACGACTGACTGTTTACATACAAATTGAAAAAAAAATCTTTTCACTGCAAAAGGACCTTTTCCGATTGCATCTGTCAAGAACTGATTCATGGCCCTCCCATCAAGTCATTACGGCGCTGATAAGACTAAATTGAGCTTAATTAATCCATTGAAACTGATCTAGCTCTGGAAAGAAATGATTTAGAAATAAAAAATAAACTTAAACAAGTAAATTTAAAACATACATTTGCTTCTAAACTTTAGAATAAACATATTTAAAAGAAAGGAATTCATAATGAAAGTGTAAGTATTTGAATAAAAAAAATTAATGAATTTTTAACTTTTGGAAATTAATTGCTGATGGAAAACAATAATTTTAATGACTTCAGCTTATAAAATCCATCAAGGTATCAATTTATTAACCAGCATTTTTATAATAATTTTTTATAATATTTACTAAAATACTTAGCAATTCTAAGCAGTATCAGTAGTTGCTATAGACCAGGATGGAAATGTCCATGCAAATGAATAACAACTGCTTTAATCAATGTCATATTACATACGGAGACTATGTAAAGGCATACACAATAGTGCATTTGTCTACAATGGGTTCCGGCAAACAACTAACAGATCACCAATAGGGTCTAATTGATGCACATCGAAAATGTGGAAAGTCAAAACGTGACAGTAATTGCCGCTCTTACTGGTAAATCAAAGACCGTAATCCACAATTATCTTGGTAACCCACAAATGTATGGAAAAAAAACAGCGATCAGGACACCAAAAAAAGCTCAGTACAAGAGTTGAAAGACAGATCCTTAGATTGGCCAGTGCTACAGGTGCCTCACCCAGTTCAATCACAAAATCACTGCAGTTGCCGGTTCACCCAAGAACTGTCCGAAATATGTTGTCAGATCACAGAATCATGCGTACATAAAGATGAAGTCCAAATCAAAGTTGTCTTCTCAGCAAAAAGAAGCCAGATTGAACTTTGCAAATCGATACATCAGTGACGAAAAAAAAGTCTAATTTGGACGGTCCAGACGGTATTCAGTACTACTGGCATGATTTGCTTCAAGAACCAGCCAATTTTTCACGGCATGTGCAGGGCGGAGGATCGGTTATTATATGGGCTGCTTTTACCAGGACATCTTGGGAAACTTCCTCCTTCTCTTCGAGATTAATTAAATTATCCGGAATTCATTTTTCAGCAGGTCAATGCGCTGATAAACAAAACAGCATCAACTTTGGAATGGTTAAAATCACACATATCAGATCAACGAATTGGCCTGCCTGCAGTCTCGACCTTAATCCGATTGAAAATTTGTGGGTCATCTGGTTCGAATAGTTTATGCTCATGGAAAAACAGTATAACAGCGTCTCCGATCTGAAAAAATCTATACAGATCGCATGGGACCAAATAACTCCACAAAAACTTGAATCTCTTGTGAAATCCATGCCGAAGAGACTCACTGATGTTATTGAAGTGAGATGATGTCCAACAAAATACTGATCCATAAAGTTTCAATAATTCTCAAGGAAAATCCAGCCTGGTCTCCAACATTTTTCCCGACCTTCATACAGCAAAATGTATCGTTTATTTTATTTTGCAATTATTTTAAGTTGTTTTTTTTTTTGAAATAGATCAAATTGAATGTGACAAACATATGGATCATTATAATTCATCAAAAAGTTTGTAATTCAATTTATCTATTTTTTGAAATGTGGTGGTTCTCAAACTTTTTTCCACCACTGTACACTTTTACTTTAAAAGTAAACTATAATTTTTGGTATATCTCTCGTAAAATTAAAAAAAGAAAATTATGTGTGGTGGGTATTTTCATTTTAAATTTTAAACTTTTCACCAAGCAACTGAAGTCAGACTGTAATCAAGTTTTTGGTAGTTTTTGATCAAAAAGTGAGATTCACCAAACGAGTGAAGTCGGACATGATTTCCCACTGACGATTTTCTTTGGTGGCATTATGAATGGATATTTTTAAAGATAAAACAAAAACAACCCAAAGAAATTGTAAAAAAGACTAAGAAAAAACATTTAATTTGGGAGATGCCCACTGAACTGAAGCCAGGGAGAATGACCACATTTGCGCGGCACGTGAAGTTGTTTTCAATAGGGCAACCACATTTGGCCACGTTTGGGTTGGATTTCATTTTAATTCAATAATGTTAACAAACGTGGTTTTTGATCTGTACTTGTATATACTTGTATACGATAACAAATGCTTAAAATACAGTAGACTGACTCTTATCTGACTGCAGTTTAACAAACCACAATTTTTTGGAAGATTTTTTTTCTGCAAATGAGGTTTTCAAAGCTTTGGGCACAAAAGGAAAGCAAGATTAAAAGATACTGGGAACTGTTATAAAGCAATATAATCAAATAACCTTTTAACCACTTACACTTTAACAGTAGAGAAAATAGAAAATATTGGATTTTGCCTCCAAAAACTCATTTAATAATATTTTAACTTTATTATTTTTAGCCTTGTATTTGCAACCCATACGTTTGCTACAAATATGTGAAAATTAAGAAAACCTGACTAGGTGCCCACTCGAGTTGTAAATTAAATCTGAAGAGGTAGCCCAATCCTCTATTTGCGATATAAATTAAATGATAATCAGTATTTTTTAAGAATTCGAATTCTGAAAACTTTTGTATGGAAAATGAAACAATGTGCCAAATTTGGAGTAGTTTGAACAAAGGGAAGTGGGTGAAATATTGATTACAAGATTTGAATGTAACAGAAGTTGTGAGTTAAGTAAAAGTGTATTAAAAAAAAAAGGAAAAACTGGGCACAACATGCTCACAAAGGCTAATGTAGTGACGCTCATAACGTTCATCGACAACACTTATTATAAACTGAGGAGGCGCAGCTTTAAGTGCTGTTTATACAGCTAAGCTAACAATCAACATTTCCTCGTTCGACGACTTTTCCTCGTTCACACCGCCAGGTAATAACTGTTGTATTCACACAAGAAATTAATCACCGTGTGATAAAGAAGCTTAAATAAATTTTAATAAGATGATAAACTCGTTTGAGGGGGAAAAGATAAAATGCTTATAATAATTCTTCATTTATTTGCAGCTCACGTGAAAATTACTACAATTTACGGAATGGTTTGCTTTAATGTTGTGTTACTATTCAATTATGATATCAATTACCTTTTTTATAATCTTACGGATAATACGAGAATTACAATTTTAAGGAACCAAATATAGCTGTTAGAACGGTAGACATTATAGAGCACAATCCTGCAAAACTAAGCAAACGTTTTTAGCTCAGATAATAGCTGTTTAAGCCCAAACAAAGAATCCTTAGTGCTTTTTCAATATTCCGTGGGCCCCGCCTTTAGCCTTGATTGGTTAAATTGTATGAAAAAAACCCTTTACTATAATAATTTTCAAACTTAAAACACTTTAAAAATAATAGTTCTACAATAGGATATCAAATTAAAAATTAGGAACAAGCCCCACCCAGCCAGAGCTACGAATAGAGCTACACCCACCATAAAATAATAAAATTTAAAAGGCGTATTTATCATTAAAAATTTTTTGTAGCTCTTTCTCTGACTGGCAACAATGAATTAACTCAACAATAATTTGTCAATTATTTACTTTGACGGCATTCTTACTTTGTTAAAAACAAAATGATGGGATTGTTAAATTTAAACAAATACCGTATTTCTTTGAATAATAGCCGCCCTCAAATAGACGCCGCATCATAAAAAAGGTAAAATGAAATAAACGCCGCCGCTTTTATTATTGAAAAATTAATTACCATTTTATTATTATTTTTCAAAAGATTTTTACTATTAAGGTAAATGTAAGATAATTTTATTAAGAAAACAAATAGAAATTTTAATATTTACCCATAAATTAAAAAAAAAATTAAAAAAAAAAGAGGAGCAAGAATGAATGCATTTAACGCCCCCTCAAATAATAGCCGCGGCGTTTATTAAAATACGGTAAGTAATACCACGGTCTTTCAGTCTAAGATTGAAAGATTGTGGTAATACTGCTTGCTAAATTAAAAGGGTCATAATTTTTTTTCTAAAAATTGTATTGTTTAATTTTCAATATTTAAATATACAAACTTTTTTGAATGTTAATTTCTTAGCGGATGAGTGATGGGTAAATTCATATCAACTTTTCTAAAGGTGAATAATTTTTTTTTAGTAATATTAATAACAATTGGGAATTATTATAAATAAGGGCATAAAGTTGTACAAAAAAAAAGCAAAGCCCTGATTAGGTGGGCCTTGTTTCTAATTTTTAATTTCAAATTCTAGTTGAGGCATTATTTATAAAATGTTATAATAGGGAAGTCTTGGTATCTATATATTATAGGTTGGAACTTTCTGCCGTTGGAGTTTGTAAGGAAGAAAAAAATGCAGATGATAAATAAATAAAAGAAGAGAGGGTAATGCAACTAAAAAAAGATGTTTGAGACCCGTGAAGCAATGAAAAAGAACCCCCCAACTCCAGTAGCCCTCTCGAGACACTTTTATTTAACAGGAAAGAAGAAAAAAAAGAAAGAAAAGAAGGGCTTTCCATTACAGTGTTTATTTTTAAATTCGTACGAGAAATTGAAAACAAGTTTTTATATTTGAAAAAAAAAAAATAATAATAAATAAAATATTCCTTTTTCCTGCTGGGAAACCCTTAGCTAACCTACAGGATGAGTTTTCAATTTTCCTTTTAAATGAAGATTTTACGAGGATGATACAGGATCAGAGGATGTACCAACTAGAGTATCAGAATCTAATCCGGTTCAAGAAGTTGATGATTTCGAGGAAGTCCGTTCATACTTTAGAAAAGAAATCTGAGTCACATGGAATACTGAAAATAATAACGATTCATCAGATGACGACACCTCTTTAAAAAGGACAACAAACAAAAAACTCATATGCACACCTGATAATTACTTTTCAATTAAACAAAAAATCTATTTTTGTACGACATTGACATTTGATTAAGTGAGCGTCCGATAAGAATTTGACTTCGAAGAAAATTTGGAATTCGAATGTGTAGACTTTTTCAAAATGTTACCATAAGGGAAATGGCAGAATAAAAGCTTTCACAGGAACTGTATCATCCTGCAGGAATAAGGACGAGCTTATTTCCCATTGTTTTAGAAATCACATAGAATTTCGCGCAAACAACAAAACTTTTATGAGCCATTTCTCGCCATCATTCCTCTCATAATGCAATACTATTCCTATTAATTCCAACGCTCCTATTTATAGCGATTACAATATACTTTTACCTTATGAAATTTAACATTTAATTACGTAATATTAAAATAAAGGAGAAACGATAGTAACTGTAATAATCAATCTTCAAGATAAGAATAGGCAATGCTATGTAGTAATTTGAATCGAACTTGCTATACATTGTTGAGTACTTGTATAAACAGACGTCATTATTAAAAGCGTGTATTATTATTTTCATTAAATTTGGATTGGAAAGAAGAAGACGAAGAGAAAAAAAAGTTAATTCGAGAGACCTAGTGAACTTACCGAACTGTGTTTCGCAAATGGGGCAAACATGGTAGACGGAGATAGGCGAGTCGTAGAAAACTGCTCTCTTCTCCTCACCGCTGATGATCAGACGATACACCAACGAACACTTCATGTTCCCATGTAAACATTAAACACTGTTTATGAAATATGTATACACAAAAGATTACAATGTCTAAAGAAATCACTAAAAGCGCAACGAGTAAGTTAAGAGTCGTTTGAACGCGTGGATCAATCAACTCCGAATCTAAACTCAGCTTCCAGGGCCTTTTCAGGTAAGTATAAGAGTGGGTGATGTTATCCTGAGGGATACCTCACGCGGACCGATCACACGTGCACTTCTCCGTGGTGTTGACTCGTGGTTTCATCTTCTAGGGTTCATTTTTCTCTCTCTCTCTCTTTGGGAGAGTCGATCGTGCCGAGAGGACACAGGGAGGAGGAAGATAAAGAGAGAGAGAGAGAGGAAGGGGGGGGGGGTTGCCCTCAGCAATAGGTGTCGCACGTTCTGTCAGCGTTTAGTAACTGTAGAGAACTTGCCCGATTGGCTTCCGAATCAGGTGATTTGCTTTCTTCCGATCGACACATAGGACGCTGCTCTTATATGCTCTTCTCTGATCTGTCTATTGAGCCTGCGCAATTAACTCGCGCTTACATCAAATAGATGATTCCAGTTGCTATCAGTTCCTGATAATCGCGTGGAGATTTACAAATTTAATTTAAACTGAATTACACTTATCTACCTGTTGCTTACTTATTCAAATTTGCTCCTGCTTAAAATTGTTTACCTCTTCATTGTATTAGTTTAGTTTATAAATGCGCGATATTAGTCTGGGTAAAAAAACAAATAAAAATTCCATATTAAGTAAGTTCCAAGGTTTTTTACTTATGTAACCAATAAAAGAAGGAAGAAAAGAAACAAAGAATGTCTAGTCACTAGTCTCATTTGATTTCAGACCATTTCGGGAAAAAAAATTAATTTCTCATTATAATTAATTAGATTTATTATCTATAGCAACATTACATAGACATGATGTAATCAATTGCTAAACGTTTCGATTTCTTAGACCATCTTGAAGCATATCAAATTTAAAATTCCAGCAATCGAAAAACTGTCAACAATTGCAGTAAAATTAAGTTACGTTATTAATTTAATGCATGACGATTTCTTTAAAACATTTATTACGTTATGGATATTATTGCAGACCGCTTCGGCTATAGAGTCATCTTCAGTGCAGTTATAGTCTATACAATCATAATTTATACAATGAGGCATGCTATATTATTATAATGAAATTACAGATACTATAACTATACTTACAGTTTGAGAAAATTATCTTGATGAAAACAGATGATTCTTTATAGTGAACGAGTTTTTAACTAACTTTTTTTTTTTTTTTTTTTTAAGAATGTGAGTATAAGAGTGTATAATTGTTGTTTTTATATTGGAATGACGACAAGAACATTCAAAACTAGATACAAAGAACACACCAACTGCATCAAGTGTCTAGACACCAAATCAAAATTTGCTGAATACATCCTTCATTATAAATATATACAAATTTGGAAAATTAGAAGAAACTATCTTCCAAAATCATTATGAACAATCCAACAAAATAAAAATTTCTAAAAACTTATAAATATAGAAAGTAACAGTAATTGAATAACCAAATCCAATCAGAGCAACAAAACCTATTTAAATTTCTAAATTCAATCTACATCAATATAAAAACCAACAATAACAAATAATTAATATACACTCTTATAATCACGTTATTAAAAAAAATTAATAACTTGTTCCCTATAAAGAATCACCCATTTTCATCAAGATAATTTTCTCAAACAGTAAGTATTGTAATATTATCTGTAATTTCATTGTAATAATATAACGTGCCGCATTGTATAATTTATGATTGCATAGATCTAACAGCACTGAAAATGGCTGTGTAAACGAAACCGGTCTGCAATAATATTCTAAACGTCGTAAATATTGTTTTAAAGAAAACCATACATCAAATTACATAATAAAGAAAATGACCTACTTCTCTATACGGATTACATTATTAAGTTGTGGGCACTGTTAGCAGCAATTATTAGATTATGTGTTTAATTTCATTGAGAAGGATTTCTGTTTGATTGATTTGATTATTCATGAGCTGTTATTTTTATTCGTTTTATTTACTTTGTAAAATTCAATATATTCTTTTATAGGGATTAATTCTGTTAAAGATTATTCTCATTATAATCAAATCAATCAAGAAACAGAAATTCTTCACAACTTAAGTTTACTGCAATTGTTATACTGCTGACTGTTTTTCCGATTGTTGGAATCTTAAATTTAAGTTTAATATGCCTGAAGATGGTCTGAGATCTATGTATTGTTGCTATAGTTAATAAATCTAATTATCTCATTGTAATATTCATTTTCTTTAAGAGATTCATTTTTTATCATAATGACGCATTAAGGAAGAAGATAAATCAACGCCAACATCTTGTATCTGACAGAAAGGTCAATTATGTTTGCTCTTCAAAATCAATGTTTCATCTGATCACCAAACCAGTGACAGTTTTAAAGGTTTCAGATTAAAATTTCCCTTCGATAACTATCACCAGGTGAACATCATTAAAGACACATAAAAGGAACTTCTCTGAAATGACCAACCACCGTTCACCCTTTGGTTCCATTACCTATGATGAAATTATCACTTTGACAGTTCTCTTGGCAGGCAAATAAACCACCGGCCATAAATCAAGAAAATGAATGGCTTGTTTAAATATTCCGTCTTTGCCTTCTTTTTATGAGTCGTGCGTCAGGTAAATGGCTTAAGCTCCTATTGTTCTTCGTATTGTTTTTCCATCGCTTAACCTCGTTCGGAATTATAAAAAGAAGAATAAACTGGTCGCAGCAATTAGAAAACAAAATGAGCATGGAATTCACTTCATCAATGCAGCTTAGGAAATGTTTACTGAAGTCAAGAATCTATGCGACGAATTCCCAAATGAAATTTATAAGTTTTAACTTTATATAAAGACTATTTTTAATAATAATAATAAATTAAGCAAATGTAAGAAACTGATAAAGAAGCGGTATGAGTTCGTATCATCTACAAATATCATTAAATGAAAAATCAATTAAAACGGCATTAATCGAAACCTTGGGGAAAGGACGTCTGAAGATAAAATGACATTCTAAGGCAAATAAGCTGAAATGAGTAGAAAAGGGAAGAAGTTCCTTCTACTGAATCATAAAAATAAAATTATATTTCAGCAACAACATTAGAATCGGGTTTTCTAGTAAATTTTCAAATAAGCAATTTATTTTTATAGCAGAATTGCATACATGATATACAGACTCATGTAATTCTATTTTAATTTTACTTCAAGTTTTCATAGTCATAAAGCAAATTTTAAATGAGATAATATGAAATACATAGATAACACTGTTTTCTAATTTTGTAGCTTATCAATTCACAATGTGCTGTTTTATTTTAAAATAATTATTTCAAACAGTTTTTATAATGTAATAACATTTCATCACAGTTGATCACCAACAAAATGAGATCTTTAATGTGTTTTCAATGAGGCAATCAACTTCTCTTTTCTATTCCTGGGGAGCCTCACTCTACATGACAATGGCGACCACAAAGATTACAATCAAACACAATAGAAACTGTCATTGAACTTTCAATATAAAACTCAACATTACTTAATATTTCTCAAAGAAATGGGGCTCTTTTAAAGGGGTGACACACTTCGAGTTGTTTAAAGGCCATTTTATGCTTTCAAGCCTACGTTGCTATACCTCTCTTTTTTTTTTTTTTTTTTTTAATGCTGTCTCTTAGACCGAATCCGACTTCTCTATTACACACTCATTAATAAAATTGAATTGATTAGAAGAAACAATGGAACTCGATACTTTTCTTCTTCTTTGGTTTCAGCAAGACGATCAAATCAAGGTCGGATCAGATTTACTGCATTTCGTATCTAATTGTTTCGCTCTTGTCTGTAGAGTCACTTTTACCCCTCACTAGAGGAACCCCCTCCCTCTGTTCATTCCGCTCTACTTCCCTCCCTATCCATCCGAAGTGTGAACGCGTGCCCTCGACCACGTAGGCCACCTTCTCTCACCTGCCTACGTGTGGGGATATAACTTTCTCAGGTACCTCCCCCCCCCCCCTAATAATTCCAGGATTAAACACAAAAGAAGAAAATTCGGTTTTTGTGTCTGTGATATTTGATCGTTTTTCCAATCATTTCGGGTTCATTGTTCACCTGATCCACCGAAAAAAACAAAAAACGCTAGAGGTAGTAAATAAAAAAAATAATAATAATAAAGGCTACATCCCGAATAGTTATGACTCAGTAATCTGAAAATTTTAAATTTTACTCCTCGACCAATGTCTTTGTCAAGGAGATTTGATGTCTGAATAAATAATTTATTTGGCAAGTGAACCAAAGCTAATTTTAAAAGGAAAAAAAAAATTAAAAACCAGGCCACTCTTAAGAGTCATAAACTGATGTATAACCATTAATTAAGAAAAAGAATACAAATAAATAAATTCTTTATAAGTCAGCTGGAACAAATTGCGCTTTTGGTCACGTAGAACTTCGTTGAATGGAATGCGTCCGTGTTTGAAATTGCTTTTCACGAAACGAGCTTGCAATTTATGAATATAAAAATCGATAAAATAACCAGAAGGGATGGATTCTTAAGGAAATACAGAAACGATACGAAATGCATAGCTATATATTAAACGCATAAATACACAATTTATGTACTCGTTATACTCCTAACTGTAATTCACAGATGCAACATGTTGTCTTTAATCTCATTTATCATTGAACTATAGAAATCCTTGCCGACGAGACAAGGCAAGAAAACAGTCTTCGAGCAAATAAAAGTTCATTTGATTACAAACAACGGTTGCATTGTGACTTCCTTCTCGGACAGCAAGAACTCAATTTCGAGTCAACACGAAACGTTATTTCTATTTAGAAAGGTTGAAATCACTTTCACCTTCAAGACACGTTTAAAGGTGAGCAATGTCGCGTTACGCAAAGGAAGCAAAAACATGGGAAAAATTCCTTCCTAAAACATAAAAATTGATTTATTACTTGGAGCTATTAAACTTTAAATAAGGATTCAGTTTTTGAAAGCAAAAGTTCTATTCTCAAAATCAAGTCCTTAATTGCACTTTCTCCACAAAACAATCCTCTGTTGTACTGCAGGTAAAATGCATAAAATTCAAGTAAAATTTATGTATAATAATAATAATAATAATAATAATAATAATAATAATAATAATAATAATA
>JAHWFO010043353.1:36595-50660 GCA_023313115.1 Rhysida immarginata | reverse complement strand
CCTGGACGGATCTGTGGGGCTGTCATAGAAGAAGAAGAAGAAGAAGAAGAATGCGCAAATAGGATTAACGATTGTAGATGAATGTAAAAAAGCCCGATTATTATCATATGGGCATAGAAAGAAAAATAGCTGCCAAATTATTAAATAATAGGAGCCAGATACTGTGGACGGACTTTAGAAGAAACACAAGGAAACCACTATTCCACATAAATTATTTAATAGGATGAATGCACATTTTGGCAGCCAAGCTGTCTTCTTCAGCATACTAGGGAAGCTTGGCTGCCGAAATGTGCATTCATCTTATTAAATAATTTATGTGGAATAGTGGTTTCCTCGTGTTACTTCTGCCAAATTCTTCGATTACCATATCACTGACATGATAATAACCGATTCAAAAATACCATCGACTGAAAAAGAAAATTATTTATTTGCACAAATTTGTTTTACATGTTATGAACACAATACATGATTATTACGAACTCTGTTTATCGTCACTATATTTCTCTAGAAGTTGAAGAATCCTTCGTTGGTGCTTCTGGTACTTAGTTATCTTGCGATGAGGGTCTGTTCGGAGAATAGACAGCAAGGAAACTAGCATCACTCACCATATCTAAAGAGTATATGGAGTGGTAAGTAAAACATATTTAAAAACAAGAACATACAAAGGAGGCATCATATTGAATTTACTTAAATTATTGTATTTTTTAAAATTTTATTTGCAATTCAATACATAGGGCAGTAAAAGTTCAGAGTAGCATCCCCTAATAATCACACCAATTTCTGTGACAAATAAAGTAAGTACTGACCATTAACCTCCTGTAATCGGCCGGGGGGAAACCAATTGTCCCCTGTAACCAAACAGGTTGGGGTATATATCAGTAATTTGCCCCCGGAGGGGGACGTTGTAGACTGAACGCCAAAGGCATTCGAGTAACGGAAAACAGTGACCAGCGAGGCCCGAAGGGCCGAGAGTGGGACTTGCGTTTGCTATTGTGCGGTAGTGAAAATTAACTCTATAATATGATAAACCATTCACTTATTAAGTAGATATGTTAAAATAATAAATTCAAAGCATAAACGCGACGGGGCTGCCCGATGTCTTCCGTGATTATTAGGGGACGCTACTCTGAACTTTTACTCATAGGGCCACCGTAAAGTCTCCCCTCAGTGTTATCTGAAATATACTTGTACTATCTGTGTGGCTATCTCTTCAGGCCCTCCTAGAAGCACTTTTTTAAAAAATATGTCTTGCCCAGGCTGAATAGCTACCTGTAAAATGATGTCCATGCAGGATTTCTTTAAGCATTGATCAGGTGATGATCAGAGGTGCTAGTCAGTGGACTATGAAGAGTGTGGTCTTCCCTCTTCAATGGTAGTAGCCGTTTGCCAACTCGTATGGGGATGCATGCTGTCCTATCATAGAAGCACACCTTCTGCCAGTTTTCCTGGCTGCTGCTTTTGAATTGTGTACTACAATCTCTGGAGGGTCACCATATGCAGTTTCCCAGTTTCAACTAGTCAATAACATTGACACACATAATTCAATGTCTAATTCAATATGATACATCCTTCGTATAGATGTAAGCTAAATATTCAAACTGATATTTCACACAATAAAATGTTTAAATAGCATTTCTGCCAAAAATCCTGAAGCAATGTAATGACTGATATACAAAGCCTGATTTTTCAGTTTCTCCAATGATAAAGGATTTTATACTGAATATGAATGATTCTCTTTACTGACAATAAAATCTGGTAAAACTTCTCAAGTTTACCAGTGTAGTAAAGAGGAGTGGGGGGAGGGGGGGATTATGTTCTATCCAATAAAAGAAAAACTATATCAAGGTGCATCGTGATATCTATTAACCCATTCAATGGTGTTCTCGGGCACATCATCTAATTAATACCTTTTCAAAGGAAGGAAAAAAATGCTTTTTTTTTTCAAATGGATTAGAGCACTTCAAAAACTTCCAAAAGCAGTTGCTCAAGTGATCCTAAATCACCTTGATGGCAGATTTTGAATTTCCCGACATTGAGATAGTTTTTCTTTCGTCGGACAGAATGTAATTTCCTTACTTATCTTCATAAATGTACATATATACACTAACCAATTACCAACTAGAATAATGCTGCTATAGTTTTGGTTCTTTGATAATTGTCTTTTACCAATTGCTTATACCTAAACAAGTAGGGGGACAAAATACCATAAAATTTAGTTCTTATCAAACAAATGGGGATATTTTGAAAATTTCCTATTCCAACAAGAAATCAGTGAGAAATAATATTTAAGAATTAACGTGTATTTATACAGAATTAATAAAGAAATGACCACAAAAGAATATCCCAAATATTCGAGATTGATGAAGATCTTGAAGATTAACCTGTAAATCAGCCTTTTGCAGATCAGCTCCCATATGTAGCTCCTATCAGGTTCTCAAATGGGACTTTGATAATGACATTCCAAGTTCTTTACAGTATATCATTCACGTTCCTTTGAGTATCCTCCATGTTTTCTTTGACTTTATTGAATTGAGAGTAGAGGATGCCAATTTTGATGGATTTGTTAACCAATCCCTGCAGAAAGCTGTTAACAAGCTGCGTCTTCCTTTCTAGAAAGCTTCTTGGATAATTTTCTGTGCTCTAAGAAATGTATCCCACTATTAAACTGAACTATTGGGTCTCTGCGTTGAAATCCCTATTTACATTATTAGAAGCTACTCCATACTGGAATCTTCCTGGGGAAAATGCTTTCAAAATATTACTATCTTGACTACAAAATAAGCTCATTTTCTATACCTTTGTCCCTTATCCACATTAATTGGAAGAAATGTGTGTACTTCAGTTGTCACATACCCAATATTCAGTAACTTTTTAAAATTAACTTTTTAAACCCCCACAATCATCCAGAACCACAACTAACTAAATAGATAAATAAAGAAATAAATAGACAAACTGAGATAAGTAAACCAAGCAATGATTTTTTTAAAATTTCCACACAGATCTGAACTTTCAAACACATGACAGCTGATGAGAATTTCACACCATACGATGAAGTTTCCCTTCCTTATCCATACACTGAGTGCAGAGACAAAGTTACCTTCAAACAACTGGATTACCACCTTGAATTCGCACATGAAATGGGCAACAAAGCTGTTTGAAAACTAACAACATTCAGATGGCACATGTATTTAAAGCAAGGAGGCACTGCCTCCATTGTATTACAGGAACTCAAGATAACAGAAATGCAGGTATGAGCTTGGTTTTCTTCCACTTTACGAGGACATTTCAATAAATAATGACCAATAATATTTTTTATTTAACTTTACTACATATCCAAATAAAACAATACTGACACAAAGAATTTGCATAATTGACCTGTTTTTTCAATGTAAGAACCTAATCACTCAACATATTTTTCCCCATCATATTACCAATTTCGTTAAGGAAAAAGCAAGGTCGAGTGTAACTTTCTGTGACATGATATTTAAAAGTTGTTTTAGCCAAATCTCAACTTTTTTTGGGTAAGTAATTGCAGCACATCAAATAATTGTCTTAATTATTGAAATTCCCTAATAAGGGGTTATCTTGTATTATTATGGTTTTTGCCTTTTATTTGTATCCAGTTGTCTTATTGTACATTTGTTACATAGCCTAAACAAGAGAAACCTGTGGTTTTGGGACAAAACATTAGATGTATAATAAACAAAGATCTTTGGCAGTGATTATTCAGAACTTTTTGAAAATAATTACTCCTAAAGATATGGTATTTTATTTTACGGAGGGTTGTTTCATGTTTATGGTGATGAGAATACACCTACTGTAAGTCTACTTGAACTCATTTCTCCAGCACGTATTGTACTCTGTGTGATGGCCCTTTCTTCTAGCAATCACTCAACATCTTAATTTCCAATGTAAGAGGCTTCTAGGGAGAACAGCAAAGTCGATTCTATTACACTCCTTTTGGCAGCCTTTCCATAATTCAAAGTGTTCTTGAACGTCTTATATGAAGAGCTCTTTTAAGTAGACCAAATGAACAAAAAATCTTGGGAGAGGCATCAGATCACTTGACAAGGATGTCTGAGAATGATAACCTTAATTCCGGTTTCCCATTCATTCGAGCACAGTATCAAACAGTCGATTTAACCGTATGTCTGGATGCCCTACACATCTTTTGCCCTAGGGCCATATTAACATAGGATATTTGTATGACATATGTGTTCAATACATATGACATTTTCCTGAGAGTAGGCAGCATTTATCTTTGCTTTAGATCCCACCTTTTTGATGGTCATATGTCTATTGTAGCATTACACAGCAACCACCATGAATCCTTTTGGAAAGCTCTCCCTGCATTGACGCATTCAGTCAGATTGACTTATATCACTTTGTTGTCGATAAAAAATTGCCTGTGTCTTGCCATCTTTCAATAAATAGGCCCACGCATCTTCCAAGATTATGTTCTTTCATTTGTCACCTCCCAAATAGTGTTCATACGATTTTCTGCTGTTGATTCACCTCTCTACAATATGTTGGCAGATTTCCCATAAGGACTAGCCTCTTCACTGTTCAGTAGTTAGCCTTAATAAGGGAAATCTGTGAGGATGTTGTTCTCTGTACTGTGTTTAATAACAAAATGAAAAGAGATCTTGCAGTACAACATTGTAGTTTAAAACCAACTAGTTTCGGCAGGGATGGATGAAAGTAGCAACCTTCATCCATCCCTGGTTTCGGCATTTAATTCCGCCTTTATGCAGCCCTTACATAATGAGACAGTAAATGATATAAAAACATGATAAACGTTAAGTGACAATGATACATCGATGTTAAGATTTTATTGCAGTTTGATCCTTTCCTATTTGTTATTATTCTTTTTCTTCGTGATTCTTCTTGATCGCATTTTTTACCAACTTTTCCAATTAGGAACGTTATCGTGTTCCGATCAATGCAACTATTTTACTATCATAGACTGAAGAATTAGCAAATTGCCTTTATTTTGTATCCAACCCAGGGTTCTTTCTAGACTCAAAAAAGGGTAGGGTGCTAAGGACTAAAAAGGGCACGATGTTTTCAAAAAAGGGCACCTAATTTTCAAAAAAGGGCATTACAATTTCAAAAAAGATTTTTTCTATTAAAAATGCATAGTTCTTTTTAAGTTCCTTAATTCTTTACAAGTTTTTTAGATTTTTCTTTGTGGGCACATTGTGGCACATGATCAGGATCAAAGGGCAGCGGGGTGGAAATTTTTCATCAAAAGGGCAAACTGGGTGGCACGCCCTGTAAACCCTGCCTAAAATGAACCCTGATCCAACCAATCACTGACTGTTTTTACTATTGTATAAAGCGCCATCCCTCTTCATTTGTATCTATGATGAAGCCAGGAATAAAAGGCGAAACTGGTCGGATTCTATGCATTTTCTTTCCCACTATGGAAGGCCTCCATCAACTTCATCAAGAAGGACTGTACAGAGAACTCTTCATTTCAAATAAGAATACAATGTAAAATTACAGTTAATGTAAATAAAATGATACAGAATGCACTGGATAAAATGAAAAAATAATAACACAAATCTTACTACAAAGATAAGAAGTCACAATATTCCACCCACGTTTTGGAGACAATGTGGATAAATTCCAACTGAAATGCAGTTATGTCTGTCATTCACCACTCCAAGACCCTTTCAAGACTACCCGTTGGAAGTAATCAAAATGTTCAAGGCTAAAGATGATGATTCACCTGATGAACTCTTCAATGTTCGACATGCATTTCATGCTGATGCCCACTGCCAACTTGATTTAATAGTTATTTCACTTATGTTTTAGCACTATTCTAGTTTTGTGTTATCATTTTCTCATTCTTTCCAGTACAATCTGTATCATTTTATTTATATTTCATGTAGTTTTACCTTGTATTCTCCCTATTTGTTATTATTCTTATTCTTCCTGATTTGTTCATCACTATCTTGTTCAAACCAATCGCAACTATTTTACCACCACAGTAAATTAGCAAATTACTTTTATTTTGCATCCAACCAATCACAAACTCAATGGGTGTGTCACGCTTTAAGATTGTAGAAATTTGATCAAATTCCATGGATATCTTCTTTCCTGCTAAATGCAAGGCCACTATCAACTGCATTAAACATAAAACTTCATTTGAGAACTAATTACTTTTCATCAGCATCCATAAAAATTCTCACAATTCTCGTAGGCCTACATGTATTTGCTTTGTGTAAAGTACAAATGATCAGTTGATATTGCATCTTAGTTTCTTTTTTCAAAAACCAGATGATTTCCTTAAATGAAAAAAAAAATAATTATAAAAATTAAAAAAATTTATTCAATAACTTTGAGTTTACTGAGGTTTACATGAAATTTTTAGAGTAATCTCGAAAATATCATTTTATTTGAAATTTATCAGAAGGCATTCAATTTGTTTAATCCCGATGTAACATAATGAATGAATGAAAATTTTTAACTAATTCATGTTTTGTTTTTTTTTTAGAAACCAAAAAGAAATGATGCATTTGTCTTCTATTGAGCATTCATTGAGAAAAGGTGTGTGGGCCTATGTGATTTCAGTTTATTTCTGAATAACTTTACTGAATATTCAACATTTTCTAATGTGTCCCTTAATGTTTGCCAGAATGCAGTCATCCATGCAATTCAAAGAGGAGCACCCTTTTGGCATCCTCTCTAAAAAATGTTCCATTCACCCCAACAATCACATGCACTCCAAAATCTATACAAATAAGAAAGAAAACATACTGCACCAAAATCAAGCAAAAAGGTAAGCATTTGAAAGTCTCTTAATATTTAACGTGAGAACGCATAAAATAAAATGATGCCACTTAAATAACACATTGATTGGCTGGAATCTAGACAGCATTCCTTATCAATCATCATATCGAATTTTTGTATTCAATTGTTGTTTATTCAATTTAATTTGATTAATTCAATTGTATTAATATATTTATATTTCACACCTCATCTATTAGCGTTTCATCAATTTTCTTTCTCGGCCTCTTCACTTTTGTGAGCTGAGCGTCCGACATTTTTATTTTGTGAGAGAGATGACGTAACTGTGAAGAGACAGTTTTCTATTGGCTGAAAAACCGTTTCTGCCCTGCTTCTGCCACAAAAGTTGAACTCAACCCAACTCCAAAAAGCAGAAATTTTCAGTCGGGCAGAAGAGACGAGAGCAGGAACTGATGTCATAAAATTTTTCTGCTTTGTGGTTTCTGTTGTTTTTACGTATGTGGGAAACCACGCTTTAGTGAGTCCTGGGTCTGGCACTTCACACTTGAGCGTAAAACTGCAAGTATTATGTGGAATCATCCACATTCTCCAGTTCGTAAAAACTTCAAAGTTTCTCCTTCAGCTCGGAAGATTATGCTTACAGTTTTTTGGGATATGCAATGCATCCTATTCGCAGAGTTCCTGCCTTGTGGGTCAAATGTCAACACCTATTGTGAAACGTTGACTAAACTGCAGCGTGCTATTCAGGATAAGTGGAAAGTGGAAATGTTTGACTTCTTCGTGACAATGCACACCTGCATATGGCATTTACGGCCAATGTCATCAAAACAAAACTGGTCCGTTTTGGTTGGGACGTTCTGGACCACCCAGCCTACAGTCCGGATTTAGTGCCCTCGGACTACCACCCCTTGGGATCCAATGAAGAAATTTCTGGGTAGTAAGAGGTTTCAGATTGATGAGGAACTCTAATCTGCCGTGCACCATTGGCTGTATTCACAGCCGACGGAGTTCTATAAGAAGGATATTCTGAAACTGGTGTAGTGTTGGGATAAATGCCTAAATCAAGGTGCCTATGTGGAAAGGTAGATACTGTCAGGGACTCAAGAGAAAACCTCTGAGTTGCACAATTCCAGCATTACACGGCAGAAACGTTTGGGTGAGTTCATTTCTAAAAAGATTGGACAGGGATATTGCAATTGTCATATTTTTCTCCTGCGTCGCATGTTATGTTGTCTCTCCTCGTGTCTGCATTGTTTTTGGTTGCACGTGTGCTTTGGAGAGAAATGACATCAATTGCCAGAGAAAAATATTACACAATTGCAATATCTCTGTCCAATCTTTTTAGAAATGAACTCATCCAAACGTTTCTGCCATGTAGTGGTGGAATGTGCAACTCAGAGGTCTTCTCTCGAGTCCCAGACAGTAAACCAGTGTAGTTTCAGTTACACTTAATTGTTACCTGTATGTTTTGTAATTTTCTTTGAAAAACATAAATGTTACTTTTTGATATCTCCTCGTAGAAAGATTATAATGATGTTGTCACTTTAATAGTTAAGATTTCAACATCAAATGAAAAATAAGAAAAATAATCTACTCATAATAAAAGTTCAGTGAATTTCAGCTACCACAGGGTGACCCAAAAAAACGGGAACTTTTTAACAATCCAATAAAACCAAGAGTGATGGAAGAAAAACATTTTATTAATAGTAATTGAAACCTGTATACTTGCCATTTACGAAACATTAATGGAATTTCTGTTGTTGAGATTCCTCACTGACCCCTGCAACATCTCAGCTGGGATACGGTGAATTTCATCCTGAATTCTGTTTTAACTCATCCAAAGTTCTTGGTCGAGTCGTGTAACTTTACTCTTGAGATAGCCCCACAAGAAAAAATCACAAACGGACAAATCTGGCGATCTAGGAAGCCAGGGAACGTTACCGAATCTTGAGATCACACAGTTAAAAACATTTTTATGGCTAACGCACGCTGTTGCCCGTTCCACAGACCCATGGTTACTAAAATGGCAAAGTGTTTACTTGCTCGAGGCTGTTACTACGCATTTCAAAAGTTCCTGGTTTTTTTTTTGGGTCACCCTGTATAATACTGCTCTTCTACGTGCATTGCATTGCTCTTCAACAAAGTGATAATGGAAGACATCAAATTTAAGAATTTGAAACTTAAATTATCCAATTAAAATAAAAGATAAAACCAATGGATGGAGTGGTGACAATTGGGGTCTATGCATGAATTTTAAATTTGCTAAAATTTCATAAAAAATGAAAGAAACAGTTTTAATAATCACGTATTGGAATGTAAAAATTTTGTGATATTATTTTCATTTATATGAAAAACATTTTAATAGCTCAGTATTATCATTTGGTTAATGTCATAACTTGGTAAACCGAGGCCAACGAGAAAGGCTGCCATTGTTTCCAACAAACGAAAAAAAAACACTGGTATTAAAATCCAAAATGAAGACCATGAAAATTAGATTGTTGCTCGGATTCTGATGATGTGAGTTTTAAGTGCTGCCAGGCCTGTCTTTCTCGTTGGTCTCGTCAGTAAACAAGGCAAGCTTAACCTTTAACGAGCTTGCAGCTGCAGATTTGCACTTATTTGTGTTACTAGCACTGGATTTACATGCAAAAAAGGTCTAAGGCGTGGATTCCATATATGGCAGAAACCACAAAACATAAAACTTTTTGACATCACTTCCTAGTTTCGTCTTTCTGCCTGACAAAAAATGCTCTTTGTAGGCTATGACTCAATCCAAATAAAAAAACAGGAAGCGATGTTAAAAAGTTTTCTGCTTTGTGATTTCTGGCTTTGTTTTTACGCATGTGGGAATTGGGTTTAACTAGCTTCATTACATATATTTACGTATTTTAAAGCAAATTTATATGTGAAATTTATACATGTATTTCATTTTCTGTGCAAGTATTGAAGTGGATGCTATTATTTTTAACATAAATGAAGTAAGTGCTTTAAGTTTATCTTTCACACACATTTTTCAATTCAGTATTTCAATTTTGAGATGATCTTGGCAGACAAAATTGATGATGGAGAAAACTCATCTTCAGAGCTGACAAAAAGAATGCATGGACTCCATTCTTTTTTTTTCATCAACGATTGTGTTAACTGATTTGTGACGTCACATGAGGCGCATTCATTTATTTGTTCAATGTGATTTTTTTGCACTGAGTGCAAGCACTAGCAGTTTGAAGTAGCTCTTCTGCGGGCCATGAAAGGTGTTCAGAGATTTCCGTGCACTTTGTTTTTATGCACTTCGTATAGTCCATGCGCGAACTAAAATTGTCAATGACGGTCAAAATTTTGCTTGTAAGTGGATGAAGAGAGTTTATAAAGATTAAAAAAAAATCGAAAATGGAAAAGACTTTGAAATTTAGACTCTTGGGGAGATTAAAAAGGTGTCATTGAGGCATCGCCATATTGTTGGTTTACTGTCGACGTCATCATCGTGCAAATCGTATGAATAAACGAATGTGCCGATGGAGTGATTACATAGCCAACTTAAAAAAATTAATTGGAAAAAAAAACTGTACGGATTTAAGAAGGGAAATTTTTTGTGTATTATCTTAGAGACGTGTTCTTTAATTTGACAGTTTTTAAAAAAAATCATGCATAGACTCCATTCTTTTTTTTTCATCAACGTTGATCTTGATGACTGAAACGTTTTCAGACCCTTTTCAGAAGATAGATTTTTTTTTTTTTTTTTTAATATAGAAATTTTTCAAATTTTAGAAACGTTTCATTTTAGCTACTATAGCAGTATAATCTCATTGGATGGACTATTTTGTGAGAACTTGTTTTTATAAAATTTGCTTTTAGATAATTGTGCAAGAATAAAAAATTCCACGGCCTTCAAAGAATTCATATTCTTGAATTAAATATTTTATGGTAGTCTTAAATACAATATTTTTGAAGATAATCTTTTAGATATAATTATAAAAGATATTTTTTAATATAATTTCATACTTAAGGTTACACCAAAGAAGAAAAGACAACCACTTGCCCATTAATAATTTTCTTTGATCACATGTTATTAAAAAAAAAAGATTAATCAATAAATAATGGCCATGGCTTGCTTAAATGTAAGAAATATGACCTGAATCGCATGATATCTTCACGCTTACTCATATTTGGCATTGTTTTAAACAAAAACTTCGCAATAATAATTTTAAAAAAAGCCAAAAAATAGCTATTAATCACCAAAATTGGTCAGCATGAGTGGAATTTGTTAAATTTTAAAGATACATGTAACTTTTAAAAAATTGTTTGATTGTTAAAATAAAAATTGACTGGACATTTTATTAAACTTTAATTCACTTGATCTAACAGACTGAAGTAGAAACTTAACATTAATTTTATCATTTCTGTTTTTACCTTTTTTCTACATTCTTTCTACTGCAATGATGCAAATTCATCAATATCCCCACCATCTTAGATCTTGTTGCCTAATAGCCTGTTCATACTACAAATCTTGATCATGATAACCAAGATCAAATCCTTACACACGTTTAGAGCTGATCAACTCCCAGAATCCAATGTGCTCGCCAAAACTTTTCATAATGGCGGAAATATGCCGCTTCGCTATATATTTAAGAGTTATATGAACTAATTGCACCATCGTGCCTTAAATAGTTAACGTAGAAGGAACTCTATTTGTTCAAGAACATCGATTATGAACCGAAACAAGAAAGAAACCAAGTTATTTTTATATAATTATAGAAGATTAGGTCAGCGGTAAAGTGCCTATCGCTGAAAACTCCACTATTGGCATCTAGCGGCAAAAATTGTAATGGATTGTGATTAAGATTTTGCCGTGTGAACGCACGGATTTGTCGATAAAGCTTGAACAAGATTCGCCTTGAACATGTGTAAAATGATCATTATCAAGAATTATAGTGTGAACAAGGTATAAGCAACAAAAACTTGCTTTGATTGGACATAAATGTAAAAACTATTTAAGCAATCACAAAAATGCTTTTTATTAATACAAAATATAGAATTCGTTTTTCATTGTATATTATTTTAACTCTAATTAACTTTAACCTTAAATGCTGTAATGCAGCCAATCATAGGCTGTCAATTCAAATTGTTTGCCCACATGATCCGAATCGGCTGTTACCGGGCCATGTGAATTGCTTTCCAGCTGCGAGCATAATGAACAGTTGAGCTTAGAGTTTTTTAAATACAAATTTGTGTTAATTGTTCCTGTAATATTAGCTTTTTCTTTTGTTCCAGCTTATTCTAAACACAACGAAGAATTGTAATAAAATAAATTGCTTATTGGTAACAACGAAACAGTAATTGTCTCTCGGGAGAAAAGAACCTAGATACGCAGTAGGTATGCATTTTCATTAAAACTTTCTTCAGCTTGATGCTTTTTATTTTGTGCATTTTCCATTAGTTTAGCTTGAATATTTAATTAGCTTTTACTGAAGATTAAGTATTTTTATAACTACTTATTGACTTAACTGATAATGTTTTGTGCATGTTATAAACTAGTTTGGCCATTACATTATAGTGCAGTGGTGCTTTCACTTGAATTTTCATGCATTTTGAATTTTTTCCATTTTTCAGGTGGTTGTAGTTCAAGTTTACTTAATATAAATTCATCTCAACGTTTTCCTTATTCCATATTGTAGCCATTATACACGAATGGTGTTCAATAGGATTTTCCTATTTTGCGACATTAATACTTGATAGAGTTTTGGCTAACATTTGAAGATTAAATTTAGATTTAACGTGGCTTTTTTTCCACTTTGGACCGAAAGGTAAGTTAACATTATACAATCTTTTATTATTAACTTCACATTTTATTATTTTTAGTTTTCTTTTTCAGGTGGAGGTTTTTCAAGTTTAAGCTAGCTTCATGGAGATTGTGCATTCATTAATTGCTTATTGGTAGCGATTCTTATATTGGAGTACTCGAGTGGTTGTTAGCGACGTCTTATCCTGAGAATTGCTTATTGAGTTACGGAGAAGAGCAACACCATTGTCCTGCGACTTCAGACTTCATTGAATTTGTGGCATCCGCCTTTATTAGCTGTATAGTGTACTCTACTGTGGACCAAAGTGCCGTTTGTGAGTTTCAAGTTCAACGGAAGATTTTTCTACTGTGCCTGGTGCTGTTAGGAACTAGTGAACTTTAGAAGTTTGACATCTATGAACTTTGAGAAGTTTACATTCACTTCTTTTGCTTGTGAATTACTTGTATTGTTCTTAACTGTAAAGACCTTTTGTAAGATAGTCTCCAATTTGTTTTTACACTTAGCAATTTATTTGTAATCCAATGTTTCTTGTTTAGAATCCCAACTTTGTCACTTTTCAAGTGATAAGATAGGTTAGGTATTTTTTGTTAGTAATTAAAAAAAAAATAAAAACTTATTTTCTTCAATTCTTTTTTATTTATTATTTCAAGTTTTTAAAAAACATTAAAATATTTGAAAATATTTACAATTTTTTGGCAAAAAATAGCTGAAAAACAACACAAATATGCTTAAAAAACTCCCGTAAGTCCAAAATCGATTTTTTAGTGCCTACCATAAACTGAGAGATTTTGGCGAGTCGTGGAGTGATCTCCCCCAGTTTTGTTGCTGAGGGAATCTGTACCACAATTAAGGTTTGCCCCCAGATGAAAGTAATTTACTTGGCAATTTTAACTTTAAATTAAAAAAAATTACTTTTGAAGAGCAATTAAGCAGAAATGATTGCTTCAAACATGTAGATTGGTGTGCCTTTCAAGATTGGTTATTTTTCAAGGGGTCATTTTTGGACTTAGAATATTTTTTTCCCCTCATTGCTATATCAATGCCCAAATTAGCCAAGAATTAACAGAAAAGGCATTTAATGAACTTAACAATGATGTGCAAAAATAGCAAACGTTACTCAAGTGCTCTGCACAACAAAACTGCAGAAAAGGCATATGGTTGAAAACAACCAATGAATATAATTTTTCTCTTACTGGGCACAGAAAAAGGCCTTGAATTTGTGAATCTCGAAGCAGAAAATTGTCTCCAGGATGAAACGTCATCTGAAATGAGAAGTTTAAAGATTAAGATAACGCCAAGTAAAATCAACAGTCAATCCGGGGTTCATAATATAATATGCTTTATCAATTCAGATACATTAATTTACTTTAACAAATATGGATATTTTTCTCTCAGAATTTAAAATTAATAGAACAACAATTGCAATATATAGAAAATCTTTACATTTTCATGTTTCTTTTAAAAGCTGATTTGATGTGTGTTTATATTTCAAATAATTGCCCTTAAATAAC
>JAHWFO010043353.1:1003-27947 GCA_023313115.1 Rhysida immarginata | reverse complement strand
CGACGAAACGACGGCCAGGTCTGTTAAGCTTGGATTTAACTGAAATTTAAATATGTTTTTATGCACCCCTCCCACTATTATGTGGCATAGTAGCTTATGCTAGTGGGCATTAGTTTACGAGATATAATTATTTAAAGTTAGTGATGTAGGCTATTGATGTATATTTACAAATTTGGAGATTGTGGCAATCAAGTAGCCCATGTGGTTATGTGGGTAAGTTAATAGATTACAAAACTAAATGTCCTGGGTTCAAATCCTGCTCCTTTCCCAATTTCATTTAATTTAATTTGATTTTTAAACATGTTTTTGAACAATTTATATATGAAACTAATATTAATTATTAAAAACATATTTTTATAATTTTTCGCAAAGTAAATGAAATATAATATGCAAAAAATTATTAAAATATGCTTTTAACAATTAATATTAGTTTCATATATCATTTGTTCAAAAACATGTTTAAAAAACAACTTAAATGAAATGAAATTGGGAAAGGCACAGGATTTAAGCCTGGGACCTTTAGCACTGTAATATATCAACTTACTCACATGACCACATTGACTACTTGAATGTCACACCGTCCGAATTTGTAAATATTACATTCAATAACCTACATGACTAACTTTAAATAATTATATCTCGTAAACTAATGCCCATTGGCCATATAATAGTAGGAGGGGTGCATAACAACATATTTAAATTTCAGTTAAATTCACGCTTAACAGACCTGCCCGCCCCCCCTTGTTAGACAGATTTTGTTCTCTTGTGTTCTTTTTTTTTAATAGTTTGTTTATTAGTTTTTGATTATTAAAAGAAATAGAGTAATACAAATTTTGTTTGTATTTTAATGCTGCCTCCATGTCAAAATGATTTACAGATTTTTAAATTTTACTTTAAATTAAGAAAATAAACAGGTAAAAAATTTCTGAGTTGATGATAATAATCATGTGAATCAAGGTCATCTTGACAGTAAGTTCAAAAATTACCTGCTGCTCTCATACTTGTCATTTTTAACCTCTTTAAACATTCAAAGTTACCCATCACATCAGTCAAGATGGGAAAAAATATGAAAATTAAAACCAGAGACAAGAAAACACAATTTTGCTAAAGTTATTGAAAAAATAAAAATGTGACAAAATAGGCTTCCAGTGTCTGTAACAATGATGAAGTGACAATTAATAAAGCACAGGATAGCCTAAATTTACTTAAAGAATTCAACAAATAGTTAATGAAAATAGGAAAGAAAATTCCAAATTAATAATTTAAACATCTGAGGTGTGGCGTAGGATAAAACCCTCATTAACCATTCTCGAGTTATTCTTTATTCAATAAATAGTATTATTAATTGTTTATGTTAATATTTTGTAAAATTAACCACAATAAATGAGGTTTTTTAAATCTGATAATCATTTTGATACAAAGGGAGTAATAGAAGATAAGGAGACAATTGTTTTGGGTGTTGCCACTATCAGTTGAAGGGTTTAAACAGTGTATTTTAACAATCATACAAAGTATGAAAACTGTCAGCTAATGTTACGTATTGTTGCTGAATACAACAATGCCCTTTTCCATTGTTAAGCTTGGGCTGTAGCAACACCTCCTAGAAAGAAAGCCTCACAACTGAAAAATCATACATTGTTACATCATCATAAGTCGACCAA
The DNA here is from genome assembly GCA_023313115.1 of Rhysida immarginata. NCBI lineage: Eukaryota > Metazoa > Arthropoda > Chilopoda > Scolopendromorpha > Scolopendridae > Rhysida > Rhysida immarginata. The sequence continues at coordinate 26,286 of JAHWFO010043353.1, read as the reverse complement.
ATTTAGGGCTTACTATAGGGAGTGCAAGTGTGACGTCAGTCCTTGGAATTCTTCAGTCACGTGACTCGATTTGGTTCCAAACAAGTCTTCTCGCTTCGGGATTTAACATGGTTCCAACGTAGGGATGGAATAAAATCGCTTTGTATAAGCCCAGTGTTTATAACACATTTAAGATGTGAAATTGTTTAGTTCCTCACTGCTCAAGAAGGAGCCAAAACAGCGATTTAGACATCTATCGTTTTCCCAAAGAAAAAGATCCGCGAACGATGGCATTCTTTTGCTAAGTGATTAAAAGTGATTAAAAAGCGTTCTAATATTAATGTATAAATTATATAATGGGATTAAATGTCTTAATAATAGTATCAATTACACAAATTAACATAATAATTTAAGAGATGTCATTTTTACTGGCCGCCCGTTTCAACGTTACTAGTACGTATATTGCGTGGTTCCAATGTTTGGAACCAGCGATCCCATTTCCTAGGCTCTCGGCCCGTTCATAGCGCAAATGACGTCAGCTGTGACGTAGTCACTTGCACTCCCTATTGGTGAAATACGATCAACAATGGTCGAATTATGATGATGTAACAATATGTGACGTTTCAGTTGTGAGGCTTTCTTTCTAGGAGGTGTTGGCTGTAGCCAAAGCCATGCAATAGAGGAAGGGGGAGATCGACTTTTCAGTAAATATAGCTGACTAACAATGGAGTGCACAGATCAGAAGAGTAAAAGCAACACCATCTAAAGAGAAGGCTTGCCACTGAAACCTCATACATTGTTACATTATCATCAGAGGGCGAGATTTTGGGCTTATTATTGGTAGAAATCCCTAATTGTTGGTAGACATCCAATAATAAGCCCAAAATCTCGCCCTCTGATGACGAAGTAACAAAATTTTTCTTTGTATAAATATACAGGGTGAATACAAAAGCCTGAACCCCCCCTTTTATTTTTTGAACCGAAGCAGATATGTCAATTTTGATGAATCTAATGAATAGGAAGTTGTGGGTGGCCTATCCCATGGTGCACTTTTCATCATCCCAAATATACAAATTAGGACACATTCAAAATTTATCTCAAAAACCGTAAGGGATAGAGAAAAAACCCAATTGCAAACTTGTTCAGCATAAAAAACCAAAAAAACAAAAAAAAAATTATCTAAATCGGACCAACCAATCACCCACACTCACGTTGACCATGTTGACCATTTCCGAAACAGTGTAGCTTGCCATCCTGAAATTGTTCTGTCTTCTGTGTGCTGAAACATGCCTTTTACTTGCTTTTCCGCATGAAAGTGAATGTGAGCATGGTAATTTATGTTAATTTTTTGATTTGCATGCTTTACATGGTGGAAATATCAACATTCAGTTTTCTTTGTGCAGTGTGATTGTAAGCTACAAACAGTTCACCACGTGATTGTGGGTGATTGGTTGGTCCGATTTGGATGATTTTTTTTTTTTGTTTGTTTTTTTTTTATGCTGAACAAGTTTGCAATTGGGTTTTTTTTCTCTATCCCTTACGGTTTTTGAGATAAATTTTGAATGCTCTAATTTGCATATTTGGGATGATGAAAAGTGCACCATGGGATAGGCCACCCACAACTTTCTATTCATTGGATTCATCAAAATTGACATATCTGCTTCGGTTCAAAAAATAAAAAGGGGGTTCAGACTTTTGTACTCACCCTGTATAAGAATGATGATTATTAAATAGGATAGGAAAATTTTTTTATGTATAATATTGGATATTAAATTTAGAAATATAATATTGAATTACCATATAAAAACAAAAAAATGGTTGCAAAGATAATAAAAAAATTATTTTTTTTAACAATAGATAGAAATTACAAAAGGAAATTAAGAGGCATACTTGCCGATCAATTTTCCACATAATCACCAAATTTATTTAGGCATTTATCTGAACGCAGGACCAACTCGTTTAACCCGGCTTGGTAGAAATCACATTCCTGCCCATTGAGCCAGTTCACATTGCTGTCTGAAGAGAAACTTGTTCCAGGTAAGTGTTCTTCAATTTATGAAAAAAGGAAATAGTTACTAGGTGCCAGATATGAGTGTTTTTGGGAGATAGCTCCAAACTTCTCATTTGAACATTTGCAGCAATTCTTGAGTTTGGCAAGCAGTATGGACCCTGGCATTGTCATGCAGGATCACTCAACATGCCAGGGCATTTGCATCAGATGGCCTATCACGGACACATTCATTGTCCATAAGAAAGAAATCACGGCTCACACCTCCAAGCGAGACTACTTTTCTAAACGTCTTGCCATTTCAATTGCTCTGACACATCTGCGAACTGACAACACCTACCCACACAGCCGCTGTAAGACAACTAGCGCCATCTGTCTCCACTCTGGGGAAAAAAATATTCTCTCCATATTAATTACTTTTAAAATGCTGCTGCTTGTAACATCTTTTTTGGATCCATCCTTGTATAAGTTGAGAAATTCAGGACTTAAAATTCATCCTAAAAAGCAAGGTTGACCTTTAACTGGTTAATGTTTATTTCCATAGAATTTTGGAGAACACCTGAATATAAACGTATGCTTTAATAAATACCATAAAATCTTCATGCAAATGTGCAAATTTTTGGAGCAAAAAAATTGTTATATATGTGATAAGTGAATATTTTGCCAGAAAATTTATTTTCTTTAATACTGTACATTAATCAAGATGTCAGGGAGAGACCTTAAACTTCACTGCAAAGCGCTTAAGAAGTGAGAGCTTATTTGCAAAGCAGCAACTACTCTTGTGTTGTAGAAGTTTGTAAAAAGGAAAAAAAAAATATAATTTTTTGCGTTTTCTCCTCTTTAAGTATGACTAATATAAACTGGGACAAAAGAAAATTTTGGGCTCAGTTCAAAATTTAGTTATTTGTATATAAACCTTTAATTAAATTTAAATTTCCCAGTGATGCAATCCTACATGTTTTTTTTCCCCTTCACTCAATGCTATAGCACTTTCCCCCTTCCCTATTGTTTGATAATAAATAATTTTAAAGTGAAATATGTTACTTGCATCTTTTCATTAACTGTTAATGAAATTGCAGTAGTAATAAAAATGCAATAAATGAACGAAAATATTATTCAGATAATTATTAAAAGCCTTTTTTATACATTAAAGAATATACAGGGTGGGTCAAAAGTTTGTTACCATCCATGCAATTTCAAAACGAGTGGAGATACAACAAATTTGTTGCATGCAACATATAAGAAATTAGGTAGGGGCTAAACAATGGTATTGTCAAATTTGACCTTTGTTCTCGAATTTTGCACTCTGTACCTCGAATTTCGTTGCTCAGGGTGTATGCTATTGTACCAGCATCAGTGAATGATTTGAAACCACGAATTCAGCAGACTTGTACAGACATAACACCCATGATGATGTTAAATATGATGGGTTCTGTGAAATGCTGTGCACAGTTAAGCATTGCTGCAGAAGGACACCACATTGGGCACTTTATTCATTGACAAATGCAGCTTGACCACTGAAATTTCATTTTGTGTAGCGAGTTTATTTTAAAGCTTACTTTTAACCTCTTTTTTGCTAAAATCGGCGTTTTGAGCTCTACAACTGTACAATTGGAAATTTTTCTTTACCTGTAATGATTGCAAAGTTGCAAGTGCAAAAATTGAAGTCAAATGTCAAATTCGACACCAGCATTGTTTAGCCTCTACCTAACTTCCTATATGTTGCCTGCGACAGACTTGTTGTATCTCCACTCGTTTTGAAATTGTGTAAGTGGTAACAGACTTTGGCCCACCCTGCCGTTACAGGGGGTGGACAGAATAAAAAGAACACCTTTCAATTTAGATGTTTTGTCAAATATCTAGAAAAATAATTGATGAATAATCCTGAAATTCAGGGGTGTGAAGAGCATATTGCAGCGCATATATTTCAGCAAAAGATTTGTCCCAAAGGCAAATAGGGGACCAGTAACAAATTAAACAAAAAAAATAATGTTTGAAACGCGTTGTAGCTGTAGCATATGATTAGGAGGTTTCTTTTACTTATCCTCCGTGTTCAGTTGTATGAGAATAGCACGTATATTCATGGAGATATAAAGGTTTCTTTAAAAATATAGAAATTTCTATTTGTTTTTTGTAAATTTTTTGTTTATAATATGCAGGGTTGGTTTTCAACCCAATGCAATGTCATTTTCAGGAAACTTGACAAACTACAGTAGAGACAACATCTTGCAATCAGACTATTAAAATATTAAATATTTGATGACATATGAGCACTTTTACCAAATAATGTTTTACTGCACATGTGCAAGCATTACCAGTATGTTTTTTGCATAATTTATTAGCCAAATGTATAGAGCTACTTTTATAAAAAGCCCAAGCAAATGTTGTGAAAATTCAGAAAGATATTGTCAGTAGAATGAACTGAATTTCAGTTGCTCTCAAAAATAAACAAAACGATAAGAACTTAAGGAGAAGAAGTTGATACCGGTGTCCAGTCAAAAAATAAAAATTTGGAGAAAGCTTATCGTTTTGTTTATTTTTGAGAGCAACTGAAATTCAACTCATTCTATCGACAATATCTTTCTGAATTTTCAAGACATTTGCTTGGGCTTTTTATAAAAGTAGCTCTATACATTTGGCAAAAACATTTTGCTAATGCTTGCACATGCGCAGTAGAACATTATTTAGTAAAAATGCTCATATTTCATCAAATATTTAATATTCTGATTGCAAGCTATTGTCTTGTGACGAAGGGGGTGGGAAGTCCTACTGTTGATGCCGCCAATCACAAAAGACAATGTGGCTTCGCAACATCAAACACAGACCAGCCCAACGTCATTAAAATTAACGACTGAGTAAAACTACTCGTCTACAGCAATTATCGTATAGTGAAACCATTTTTTCTTAAATGTTAATAAGTTGTGTCTGCAATAACTCCTTTTTATTTCAACTAGTGAACAATCCAGATCAAACGAAGTATTATTAAATGCAAAAGATCTCTTAAGTCAAAAGTCCCCTTTTCCAAGTTAAACTTATTTCTTTTTTTAATTGTTGTGCCCGCAATAACTTTTCTTCTTAATTAAGAACGACTGTGATTAATTAAATGAGAGGAATGAACAATCAAAGTGATAAAATGTAAAATAAAACTTTTATTCAGTAAAACGAGAAAATTCAAACTGGCAAATTTAAGATTGATATTAAAAAGGGGAATAGATGATAAAGCAGTAATGAGAAATCCAGTAAACACTCTTTATGATAAGATTAAATATCAAATATGAAGCTTTCCTTAGAATAAGCAAACTCGCGCTAAATTACTGTTCATTAAAGTTCTTACGCATGCTCTCTCTCTATATTGATCGAAGTGAGCTCATTTAATTTAAATAACGAAAATTCAAATACACTCGACACTTATCTGTTTGTGATCACTAACACTCACATAGACGACATGATGAGACACATGATGAACGTCCTTGTTCACGCTGCCGAACGTTGGGGCCCATTACACGGATCATTGTGTTGCTCCCTCGATGTGACGTAGCATTGATCATCATTGGGAACGCCGATTCCGCTGGTTTCCTCCCCGCATCTTATTCGAAGCTGATCATCCACTCCGCGGCTATCGCCACCGCTACCCCGTGGATTCTTAACCCGCTTTTCTTGCTTCAGCTCCATGCTCGTACAGGATCTGGTTAACCTGTCTTTAATGGTCTCGATGTCACTAAAGATCTTGTGCTTTAGTCTCGATTTCACCATTAGTTGCAACTGTTTGACGCATGGGTATTTTCCAGTGAAGCCATCCTGGCAACATCTCACCTTCACAAATGTTCGTCATGGAGAGATGATGTTTCAATCAATTTGTCATGAGTTGAACACATCATTGAGGGGTTATAATAGACCTGCTGAACGAAATGACAGGACTCATTGGCTTGAGACCTTCATTTTCGAAAACACACGTGCGAGAGATTGGAGCATCTCACACATAAAGAGGGTCTCACACAGAGAGTCTGGAACTACTGACGCCGAGAGAGCCGGAGAAGAGAAGAGAACGAAAAGAGAGAGCTCCCCCCTTTTATAGACAACGCTCGCTGCGCGGGAAAGCTCTAAACCAACCAATCATTGCCCTTGATGCGCCAAGGATAAAAAAAAAGATCGTTCGAGAGAAACTTTCGTTTTTGAAAAACGAAGCAGGCAAGCTTAAGAAAAAATCGTTGTTGCCTAGCAACACGCTTCTGAGCGTTTCGTTCCTCTCTCTTTTGCACACGATACCAGTGACGCTCTACTTTTGGCGGGTCGGACAATGAGAAGTAGGCTTAAAAGATTTTAAGACTAAATACGTTAAATAGGGATAATAAAAAAAACGAACAATAAAATTGAGTAAGGGATAATCACAAAGGAGAATAGATCGAATTGAACTGTTCACTAAATCAGTTTACAAATGAATTCAAATGCGTTCATTAGCATCTGAAGTCATGTGACATCACCGATGTCACAGTCTCTACTGTAGTTTGTCAAGTTTCCTGAAAATAACATTGCATTGGGTTTGAAAATTCTGCGTGTTATAAACAACAAATTTACCAAAAAATAAAAAAAAATAGAAATTTCTATATTTTTAAAGAAACCTTTATATCTCCATGAATATATGTGCTATTCTCATAGAAATAAACAGAGATAAGTAAAAGAAGCCTCCTAATCATATGCTACAGCTACAACACATTTCAAACATTATTTTTTACAGAATGATCCCCAAAATTTTTTTTTTTTGTACAATTTGTTACTGGTCCCCTATTTGCCTTTGGGACAAATCTTTTTCTGAAATATATAAGGTGTAACATGCTCTTTACATCCCTGAAGTTTCAGGATTAATCATCAAGTATTTTTCTAGATATTCGACAACACGTCTAAATAGAAAGGTGTTCCTATTATTCTGTCCACCCCCTGTATATATGAAGGTTATTCGTAAAGTAAGGTACATTTTGCAATAAAAACAAAACCACTATATATATTTTCAAAATTTTTTCTTTACCAGATTCTACGTATCTTTAACTATTTTTCCGCATAGTTTCCAAGTTTATTTAAGCACTTGTCGTAGTGCTCAATGTACTTCGCATTATCACTTCATGGAAGCTCCTGCCTGTGAAGAAAGTCAGTCTATTTGTCGCTGAAATAGAGGCTGCTGATGATCTTCTTTAGATCCTGGAACAGGTGGTAACCATTGGATGCAAGGTAGAGATTGTAAGGTGGGTGGTCAAGTTGTTCCCAAACGAAAGATCTGATTATTTGGGAACAACCTAACCACCCGCTTTACAGTCCGGACCTTGTGTCCAGTGACTACCACCTGTTCAGGGAGCTAAAGGAGATCATCAAGAGCCTGCATTTCACTGACGATGAACAAGTGAAAACGGCGTGATTTTCTTCACTGGCATCAGCTTCTATGAAGTGATCATTCGGAAGTACATTGAGCGCTATGACAAGTGAACTTGGAAACTATGCGGAAAAACAGTTAAAGATACATAGAACCTGGTAAAGAAAACAACTTTGAAAATACGATGTGCGTTCAAGTTTTAAGGTCTCCAAGTTTTTTTCTGACAAAATACTTAACCCAGAAAGTTGTAACTACTGTTACTTCTTGACTTAATCACCGTGAAGTCGAACACATTTTTCACAACGGCGGCGCCATGATTCCATGAGAACTCTTCCTTAGGGGTATGTTTTGCACACTGGTAAATCGCTGAAGCAACGGCAGCTCGGTTGGGAAACGAGCGGCCACGGAGAGTGTTCTTCATGACTGGAAAACCAGAAATCGCTGGGTGCGAGGTCTAGTGAGTATGGAGCATGGGAAACCACCTCAAAGTTGTTATTTTGAAGAAACTGCTGAGCCAGGAGTGCCCAATGAGCAGGGGCATTGTCTTGATGAAAAAGCACTCGTCTAGTCTTGGTTGGTTGTAGCTCATACAATGCTGGAAGGAATTTTGTTCTCAAAATATTTTCGTATGAATTAGCTGTAACAGTTCTACCCTTTGGAACACAATGAGTGAGGATTGTGCCTTCACTGTCCCAAAACATGGCCACCATAACTTTCTCAGCAGAGGCTGTGACTCGAAATTTTTTTGGTGGTGGTGAATCAGTGTATTTCCATTGTGAAGATTGGGGTTTCCATTCATTGCTGCATCACGTGTTAACATCTGCTGAGAAATTCCCACCTGTGCACACTTGTGTTTGTCGGTCAGCATTCGTGGGACCCACCTTGAAGGAACTTTCCGCAATTTCAGCTCATCATGCAAAGTGGACTCCACAGACCCCACGGAAATGCCAAGTTTAGAGGCAATATCACGCACACATAAGTGACGGTCTTCCATAACAAATTGTTCCATACGAGCAATCATGGCTTCTGTCCGGCTTGTTCGGGCCGAGGCTGCTTTGGTTCATTATCACATGATTCTCGACCTTCTTGAAACTTTCGCACCCATGAATGCACATTTTTAACATTCATAACGCCTTCATCGTTTATCTCACTCGATTGGCGATGAATTTCGATGGGTGTTTCACCCCGCAAATGCAGAAAATGAATTATTACACATTGATCTTGTAAACTAAACTTCGCCATTTTAAGTATATGAAACCTCGTTCGCGGCAACGCGCACATTATTCACGCTGTTCACGGTATAGTGCTGCAATCTTATGTTAGTAAAGACGAAATATTTCCCACAAAATTTTAAAAGCATCCGGATCTTTCTATTTACACTCACTGCAGAGAAAAAAATTCGGAGACCTTATAACTTGAACGCACCTCGTGTATGTGGTAGTTTTATTTTTTATTTTTTGCAAAACGGACCTTACTTTACGAATAATCCTCGTAGTTGGCATTATTGTAATTAATAAATCAAAATTTGAAAAACAGGGTGTCTGCTAGAGATACTATCAATAGCAAATGTTAATAATTCTTATACTAATAACAAAAAATTAATCTTCGGGGAAAATATAGGGAAGTAGCAGAAGCACTGAGATCATCTATATTTACCCTATTGGCTGCACTTTTTAACCCCCAATTTTTTAATTGAAAAATTGATTTTTTCGAACATAGTATTTAGAAAATGAAAAAGAACTATCTTCTTTCGTTGCTCATCATTTCCGATCGAATGATATATCATATGCCATATATTGCCATAGTCCTAAAGACCAAGTGACAGAGCTCCCACATTTCTGACATCATTAGGGCAATTTGGCAAAAACTTCATAATAACGTAGATCTTGCCTAGAGGAATTTCTATGCCGATTATTTAATGTAATCAGAGATTACTTAAGGTAATCATCACCAGTTGTAGACTTTCGGATGTAATTTAACATTGCTATTTCATCACTTACCAATGATGTCAGCTTCGACAAGTAGAAAGGTCTATAGCTAGAATCCAGAAAGGAGTATGTTATAATATATTATTAATTTGATGATCTTTTTTTAATTAAATATTGTAAAATAATAAATGGAGAAAAAAAGAAAAGTCACAAATGTTGAATATGTCTTGAAGTGTGATTCTTGAAGAAAGTTTTTTAGAGCGATTCTTGAAGAAAGTCTTGTTGTGAGGTGGAAGTAATGAAAGTTCACAGGCACAATGTAATACTTAGAGTTTTGAAGAGTTAGTTCAAAAGATAAAATGATGCAAAAACTTGAAATAGTAAATGAAAGTCCTGGAGTATAAACAGTGAAATTTAACGTTTTCGAGGCATTTACCTCATCATCAGAAATGGGATTTTTGAATGAAATAATTGTTGAAAATAAAATATAATTAGATGTCTAATTGTTTGTTGGTTGTGATTGTTGCGTGTGTTGTGATTGGTGGATGTATTATTGTCTTTATTTTTTAGAAGTAAGGTACATTTGTTGTTATGTCTATTGATGGTTTGGCCAGATTTTTCTTATTTGTAGTGATATGTGTTGTTTCTTTTATTAAACTTTTTTTTATAATTTTCTTCTTTTTCAATGATTTTTATATTATTCCAGTTTTGTGTGTGATTTTGATTGATAAAATGGTTAACTGGATGATTGTCTTTGTCTTTGTTGTGCAGTGCTCTTTCATGTTCTTTTATTCTTATTTGTAGTTGTCTCTTTGTCTGAACTGTGTAGATATGTTCACAATTTTTACATGGAAGTTAGTAATTTATGTTTGTGGTGCTCATTTTTCTTTGTTATTTTGACATATATCCTTGTTGTTGTGTTTTTTTTTTGTTTGTTTTTTTATTTTTTTTTTTTAGTTTGGTGGGGGGTTTTAATTTTATGTTATTTGTTATTTTAGGTATGATTTTTATGTTTGGTATTTGTTTTATATATTTTTTTGTTTGAGGAAGAGTTTGTTGTTGTTTTACATTGAATATCTTTTTTGTTGTTCTTGTTGATTTGGTTTATTTTTTGTTGCGTTCTTCATAAATGTTTCTATTAAAATTTTTTCTATGAATGTTATTGGATATTTGTTGTTTATTAGGTTAATTTTCAGGTTTTTATTAAATTTGCAGGAATATATGTTGGGAAATGAGATTATTTTTTTATTCTTTGTTGATATTGTTTAATAGTGTTTATTATTTCGTATGTAAGCTGTTGTGAGAAGCAATGTGGTATGTTGTTTCCTTTTGTTGGTTTTTCATATATTTCAAATTTTCGGCTATTTTCATTTCTTATAATATTTAAATCTAAAAATGTGATTTGGTTGTTGATCATGTTATTGCGTGTAAATTTTAATGCATATCTTTCTTCCAATAACTGTATAGTTTCTATTGGTCTGTTTGTCGTGATTAAAATGTCATCTACATATCTCATCCATATTTTTATGTATTGTTTGTGTTGTGATGTGTTTAATAATATGTGTCAATGTTATTTAAATACATGTTACAAAGTATGAGTGATAATGGGCTTCCCTTGGGTAAGCCCTTCTGTTTGTGCATACATTTTTCCATTAAATTTTAATTGATTATTGGGAAAACATAGATTTATGGCTTCCATGATTTTTAGTATTTTTGTGTATGGTAGTTTAGTTTTTAATTGATTTCTTTTATGATATTGAGAATTTGTTTAATTGAAAAGTCATCATACATGTCTATTATGTCATATGGTATAAATTTTGTCTTTATTTTCTAATTTCATTTTTTCTAATATTTGTTTGGTTTGTGTTTGATATTTTATTATATAATTAAATTCAAAGAATTTTTTATAAATAATTATCTAAACATTTTGCTTGTTTGTAGGTTGGTGATTTTTTTGTTGAGGTTACGATTCTTATAGGGTTTCCATCTTTATGTATTTTTATTACTACATACCTTGTATTTCGTGATGGTTCAATTATTATTATGTTTTCGTTGCTCTTCTTCATTTATATTTTCATTCTTTAGTTCATTTAGTTTCTTAATAACATCTTTTTGGAATTTCGTTGTTTGATCTTTGTTTTCTATTTGAAAATTTTATTATCTTTTATGAAGTAAAGTAATCTTTCTTATTTTGTATAACCATTATTTTACCTTGCCTCAGATTTTGTTATAATTAAATCTTTATCTTCTAAATAATATTTTAATTTTTTTATATCTTTGTTCCAATTTACGTTTTCTTTATTATGGTTGATTACAGTGGTTATATTTCGATTATTTTCTGTTCTTTATTGTTTATTTCTTCTTTTTGTAATATCAATTCTATATTGGCTACCATGTAGGAGTACGTTTGTTAGGTAGGTTTCTTAGGTTGATTGAAGTACTGTATGCAAATTTTGGTCCTAGTTCTAAAATTTCCAACCATTCTTTCGGTATGTTTTCCTTTGTTAAATTGATAATATTTGGTAAATTTTTTATATCTGGTTGTTGCCTTTTTGGATAGGTTTACTATTTTGATCACTGTTCGGGTTGTTATTTTCTTTATTCTCTTTATTCGGTGAATTTTCAATTGTTGGTTGATCTTTTCTATGGTTATTTTCAAAATTATTGGTGATGGGCCAGTTCCGTTTTTTGAATAGTCTATTTCTATGTTGATAGGTTGTGTTGTTGATTAGCCTATTTGTGGATATCTAAGAGAATCATAGTCTTCTTTTGTCATTGTTTGTTTAAAATTTGTAATGAGATTCCATTTTTGTTTGTTCAAAAGAACAGATAATTAATCAGAATATAACGACTGTAATCAAACATAATAAAGAAAACCTATATTGGTACAAAGAAATAAATAAATTTAAAAATTATTTAGGAAATAAATATTTAAATATAAGAAAAGCAGACAAAGGTAAAATAATGGTTATACAAAATAAGAAAGACTATATTACTAGCATAGAAAATATCATAAAAGATAATACAATTTTCAAATTAGAAAACAAAGATCAAACAACGAAATTCCAAAAACATGTTAAGAAAATAAATGAATCAAAGAAAGAAAATATAATTGATGAAGAACAACAAAAACATAATACCAATTGAAGCATCACCAAATTCAATTTATGGAGTAATAAAAATACATAAATATGTAAAGCCTATAAGAATCATAACCTCAAAAAAAAATCACCAACTTACAAACGGGCAAAATTTTTACATAATTATTTAAATAAAATTTTTGACTTTCATTATACAATAAAAAATGCAACACAAAGCAAACAAATTATAAAAACTGAAATTAGAAAATAAAGATAAAATTTATACCATAGACATAATAGCCATGTATGATAACATTCCAATTACACAAACTTTTGATATCATAAAAAAATCAATTAAAAAATAACTAACATACACAAAAAATACTAAAACTCATACAACCCATAAATCTATGTTTTAACAACAATCAATTGAAATTTAATGGAAAAATTTATGCACAAACAGAAGGCTTACGCATGGAAGCCTATTATCACCCATACTTTCTAACATTTATTTAAACAACCTTGAACACATATTATTAAAAACATCCCAACACAAACAATACATAAAAATATGGATGAGAAATGTTGATGACATTTTAATCATTACAAACAGTCCAATAAAACAAATGCAATTATTGGAAGATAGATATGCATTAAAATTTACACGCAATAACATGATCAACAAACAAATCACATTTTTAGATTTAAATATTATAAGAAATGAAAATAGCCTAAAATTTGAAATATATAAAAAACATACAAACGGAAACAACATACAACATTACTTCTCACAACAGACTACATACCAAAAAATAAACACTATTAAAGAATATATACAAAGAATAAAAAATCTCACATCCCCAACATATATTCCTGCAAATTTTAAAAAATTAAAAATTAACCTAATATACAACAAATATTCAATAACATTCATAGAAAAAATTTTAATAGAAATATTTACGAACAACGCAACAAAAAAAAAAACCAAATCAACAAGAACAACAAAAACGATATTCGATATAATACAACAACAAACTGTTACACAAACAGGAAAAAATATAAAACATATACCAAACATAAAAATCATACCTAAAATAACAAATAACATAACAACATTGATAACCACCAACAACCTAAAAATAACAAATAAAAAAAAAATAAAAAAACAACACAAATAACAATTTCAATGATATACATGTCAAAATAACAAAGAAAATGGAGAACTACAAACGTAATTTACCAACTTTAATGTAAAAATTGTGAACATATCTACACCGATCAGGCAAAAAGACAACTACAAATAAGAATAAAAGAACATGAAAGAGCATTTCGCCACAAAGACAAAAGCAATCATTTAGTTAACCAGTGTATCAATCAAAATCACACATCAGACTGGAATAATACAAAAATCATTGGAAAAGAAGATAATTATAAAAAAAGTGTAATTAAAGAAACTACACATATCATTACAAACAAGAAAAATCTGTCCAATCCATCAATAGACATAAACAACAAATGGACCCTATTTCTAAAAAATCAAGACAATAATACATCAACTGTCAACACATCCAACAATTACAACCAACAAACAATTAGACATTTAATTATATCTTATTTTCAACTATTATTTCATTCAAAAACCTCATTTCTGATGATGAGATAAATGCCTCGAAAACATTAAATTTCACTACTTATACTTCAAGACTTTCATTTACTATAGGGAGTGCAAGTGTGACGTCAGTCCTTGGAATTCTTCAGTCACGTGACTCGATTTGGTTCCAAACAAGTCTTCTCGCTTCGGGATTTAACATGGTTCCAACGTAGGGATGGAATAAAATCGCTTTGTATCAGCCCAGTGTGTATAACACATTTAAGATGTGAAATTGTTTAGTTCCTCACTGCTCAAGAAGGAGCCAAAACAGCGATTTAGACATCTGTCGTTTTCCCAAAGAAAGAAAGATCCGCGAACGATGGCATTCTTTTGCTAAGTGATTAAAAGTGATTAAAAAGCGTTCTAATATTAATGTATAAATTATATAATGGGATTAAATGTCTTAATAATAGTATCAATTACACAAATTAACATAATAATTTAAGAGATGTCATTTTTGCTGGCCGCCCGTTTCAACGTTACTAGTACGTATATTGCATGGTTCCAATGTTTGGAACCAGCGATCCCATTTCCTAGGCTCTCGGCCCGTTCATCGCGCAAATGACGTCACCTGTGACGTAGTCACTTGCACTCCCTATTTCAAGTTTTTTCATCATTTAATCTTTTGAACAATCTCTTCAAAATACTAAATAATATATTGTGCCTGTGAACTTTCATTTCTTTTACCTCACAACAACACTTTCGTCAAGAATCATACTTCAAGACATATTCAACATTGGTGATTTTTCTTTTTATTCTCTCTTTATTATTTTACAACATTTACATTAAAAAGGGAGGTCATCAAATTAATAATTTATTAATAACTCCGATTCCCTGTCATGAAGAATACATTCCATGATAATGACATGCGCTGCCCTCGACCATTTTCCCAATGCATTGTGTGTGTACATGTGTGGATTCTTGATGGCAATGCTCTGAGAAAACAGCCAGGAGACTTGCTTGTTTATCGAACGGGAGCTTAATACATTATTAAGTTACGAACGGAAATTTGCTTATTCTTGATTAATTTTCTCTTTCTATTCAACTATTGTTGGAGTATATCCATTTGCTCAGACAAGCTCTTATCATTTTTCACTGCTTTCTTTTTTGATCATCATGTAAAGGGTAATTTGGAGCTTGATTATCATAATATTGAAAGACTGTTTATTTTTGGGATATCACATGGTTGGATGTTGGGGGCAAAAACCTATCACCACCTCCACACGGTGCCCCCTGGATAACCAACTAACGGTGAAGGTCCTTGATATCAGGTGTTGCAACACATCGATCGAGGTACAATTCCGTCGCATTAAATGGCAGTGAAAAATCGAAATTTGGATGATGCTTGGGCGTCCCTTGTAGACGACGCGTGGCGTCCCTGCCCAAATGACGCGAGAAATTTGCAAAGGTTACCCACTCAATGACGTAGTGGGCTAAAGAAGCGAGTCCGCCTTAGACTTGGAACAATTAATATTGAAACTATGACTGGAAGAAGCCGCGAATTGACAGCTTGCCCTGAAGGACCGCCATGTTGACATTGCTTGCGTCCAAGAGACAAAATGGAGCGGAGCAAAAGCAAGGGACACTGGAGAAGGATACAGGCTCCATTATAATGGTGAAAAGAGGACCCAAAATGGTGTGGGTATAGTGGTCACCTCCAATTTCAAAAATAGCGTAGTGGCAGTCAATCGTGTATCGGATCGCCTCATGTCAATCGAAATCGACTCTGGAACCGTAGCCTTACGGGTTGTCTCCTGCTATGCCTCCCAAACGGGATGCTCTGATGGAACCAAGAATGAGTTCTGGAATCAACTCGAAGATAATCTCCGATTAGTGCGAGTTGAAGAATACCTTGTTATCGGAGGCGACCTGAATGGCCATATCGGGGCCAAGAGAGAGGGCTATGTACCCCACCATGGCGGACACAGTTTCAGAACAAGAAACAATGACAATAATAGAATCCTGAATTTTGCAGAGGCTCACAACCTTGCTGTGACCAACATCTTCTTCAAAAAGCGCCCATCCCACCTGATCACCTACGCCAGTGGTGGAATATATACCAAATCGATTACTGGCTGATGCCCAGGAAAACAACATGAAGTTTGTATCAAACACAAAGGTCATACCATCTGAAAACGTTGCTCCACAACATTGACTATTAGTGCTTGATATGCACTTAGATATTGGACAGCATCGCACCTGCCCATTGGAATTGGCAATAAAGAAAATGAAAAACAGAAAAGCAACCGGACCTGATGATGTTTCAGTCAAAGTATGGAAGCTTTTTGGTCGACGTGGAGCTGTGATCTTAACGGAACTCCTCAATAAAATCACCAACAATAGAGAAGTTCCTAAAATCTGGTCGAGCAGCACTATGGTGCCCATCTGGAAGAACAAAGGGGATGTGACTGAGTGTGCTAACTATCGCCCTATCCGCCTATTATGTCATACGATGAAGATTTTCGAATGTATAATCGATGCCCGTATCCGGAAGATTGTCAACATTACCCCAAACCAATGTGGCTTTGTGAAGGGTGTGGCACTACTGACGCTATCCATGCTGCTCGCTTTCTTTTGGAAAAGTACAGGGAGAAGAACAGAACAGTGCACATGGCTTTCCTAGACCTAGAGAAAGCTTTCGATAGGGTGCCTCACGATCTTATTTGGCACTCCCTCAGATGGAGTCCCTGAAACATACATCGAATGGATACAACTACTATATAAAGGAGTCACCAGTTCAGTCCGATGTGTGGCTGGCTTATCACCACCCTTCCCAATCACTGCTGGAGTCCACCAGGTCTCAGCCTTGTTGCCTCTCCTCTTCATCCTTTGTATGGACACGATCACTCCCGACCTTCAGTCACCTCACCCCTGATCAATCCTATATGCCGATGACGTACTCCTGGCAAATGAAGACAGAGAAAAGGTCCAAGAGAACACCTAACTCTGGAAAACCCGTCTGGAGGGATATGGCTTGCTGCTTAACACAAAGAAGACCAAATACCTGAAAGGGGTCCTCAAACCGATGGCATCATCAGCATTGATGGTGAAGAGTTGAAGAAGACGGAAGAATTTCGATACCTTGGCTCGATCATCAGCTATGACGGGACTGTCACCCTTGACGTCCGAACGCGAATAAAGGCAGCCTGGCTGAAATGGCGCCAGGTTACTGGAGTCCTCTGTGACAAAAGAATGCCAGAACGCCTCAACGGGAAGATATACAGGACTGTGGTCCATCCAGTGGCCCAGTATGGCTCCGAATGTTGGCCGGTCTCAGCCGTGCATGAACAGGCCCTCAGCACAATGGAGAAGTGTATGCTCCCATGGAGCCTGGGAATCACGAGATGGGACCATGTTGAGAATGAGAACGTACGAAAGTGGCCCCAATCAAGGACAAACTGCCTGAATTCCACCTACGATGGTAGGGACATGTGATCCGGAGTGCAGAGGACTCGGTGGCCAAGACAGCTATGAACATCGACCCTGGTGGATGCCGACCCCGAGGCCGGCCAAGGAAATGGTGACTGGACAGAATTACAGAAGACTTGAAGATTGCCAGCGCATATCCGGAGGACACCTTGGATAGAACCAAATGGAGACAACTCTGCTGCAGAGCGAACCCTGCAATAGCGGGAATAATGCCAGGATGAAGAGACACGATTGGGTGTTAGATTTGCTTAGGTTACGATAGGATGGTTTGGTCAAAATTTGGTTAGCTTAACTTAGGTTCAGTAGTTTAGGTTTTATGAGGTTTGGTTAGGTTAGGATATCCAAACATTTGTTTCCCCCCCCCCAAAAAAAAAACCTTTCGATATTACTCTACGTATAAAAAATTATGCCTGTTGATGATGATCAAAAAGAGGCGCTAAAATTAATATAGATTTTGTTCAAGAAAATGGATATAATCTAATAATGGTTGATTAAAATAAGAGTAATATTATTGAAAGTAATCACATTCCCATCAAAAATGAGAACGTACCTAAAATTTAGGCCAATTTTACATATTGAGATCCATATATTGTATTATCAACTATATTGTATTTTGTTCTGGAAATCACAAATTTTTGTGTTAAATCTCGTAGTGGATTATAATATTTTTTTTTGAGACGGTTTTTACTCCATGGATAGTGGTGTCTTAATGGGCTCCCCTATCAGCACCACTATGGCAGAAGAGTTTTTACAAGCGCTGGAAGCCACACACGTCACTCTGTTATTGCAAACTACTGATATTGTGTTCTATGCCCGTTACGTAGATGACACATTGATTGTTCTAGACGAATCTAAAACAGACGCAGACCAAGTCCTAAACTTGTTCAATGATTTCCACCAAAGCATGGCCTACACGATGGAAGAAGAAACTGAAGGCGCAATCAACTTTATAGATATGACGATTAGGACGAAGGGATGCAACAGACAACTAGAATTCAACGTTTTCCGTAAGCCAACTACAACTGACAATATTATTAACTTTGACTCTAATCATCCCCCACAACAAAAAGTAGCGGCATTTAGATACCACTTCAATCGGGCAATTACATACCCTATAACCACCAAAGACAGGAGAGAAGAAATTCACCTTACATATGATATGGCCAGAAGAAACTCCCTTCCAGATGAGGTGACCAAGTCAATACTTCACCAGACCAAATGCAAACGCACCCACCAGCCCGATCCACTCTCTAACCAACAATACACGGCATTCACCTACACAGGCCCAGAAATCTCCAGGATTAGCAACATTTTCCGAAGCAGAGGATTGAGAATAGCGTTTAAAACCATGAACAAGTGCAAATATGCTCTAAACCCGATTAAGAAAACTAACAATATGGCAGATGTTTTTTCTTCGAGTGGAGTGTATAAACTCACATGTCCAACGTGTCAATCCTTTTATATCGGGCGTACAAAAAGGTCGTTCAAAGAAAGATTTGTGGATCATCGCAGGGCTTGGATAAAAGGAGATGGAAGTTCTGCTTTCGCAGAACACCTGATTAAGAACAAAGACTCCTTTGGGTCCATTAATGATATAATGACAGTAATCAAGAATGAACGTGACCACAGAAGAATCTTGACTTATGAAGCTTTAGAGATTAGGAAGTACATGATGGCTGGAGATGGAAAAATCCTCAATAATCAAACCAACTTTGTAAGAAATCCTATTTTAAACACAGTGAACAGCATCATCAACAAAAGAAGTACCAATGGAGAACACTAATAAGGTCCGCTTACAAGAGCAAGAGTAGTCCGCTTATAAGAGCAGTCCGATTGTAAGAGCATTCCAAACAATTGTAACATTGCATTTTGTAAATTTCTCAGTAATTACCATAAATAAGTAAGAACTAAAATTTATGTGGATAAATGTGATGTAAGAATAAATGAACAAGTCTTTTGCCACAACAATAAAAAAAAAGTTGTATTTTTCTATTTTTTCATTGTTGTGGCAAAAGAGTCATTCATTTATTCTTACAGTAATTACCATGACAAATTAAGCATATTCTTTGCTAACCCACCAATCAGCAGTAATATCTTTTGATTGGTGGGCAATTACCATATATTCGGTGGTGAGGATCGACTTGGTTGTAGTCGCTTCCTACCCTGATGATGAAGTGTATTCGAAACGCGTAGGTTATTAAAACTTCTACCATTTTGCTATTCAAAGACCCTTTTATTTATTTTTTCATTCAACAGCAAAATTGACCGAAATGCAACTATTGGATTTTTTTATTATTTAAAATTTTTATATTTATTTATAGTTTGTAATTAAAATTAAGCAATTCATTGTTGTAGCGCATGAACCATTGTTGTCACAAAATTCTTTTTTTCGAACGCGTGTGATGCGTGTTCTTGGTCTCGCGCGGCCATTTTCCTTCACAATTAATTCACCCGGTCGTAAGATGTTGTACTATCTGATTGTTGTGCAATCAGTGTTCTATTTTTTAATTGCGTAGTACATTCTCTTGCTATCTTCTTTCCCCATAGGTCTTGCGACTACATTTCTCTTCTCCATTGTGCAGCCCATGATGGCCTCTCTCTTTGCTAGTGTTTCTTTCTTATTGCTTCAGCCTTAAGATAGTACCTCCACAATTGCAATTACTAGTTTGTCAATGCGGTCCCCACGTTTCATTGGTATCAATGCTTGTTTCGACCCGTCGCTTGTTTGTTTGCAATTTCACCATGTTTAAGGCTTCGTTCAGATGGTACAATCTCTGCTGTCTTTTCTCCATACTTGATTGTTTTATCTGCGGACCCATGCATCTAGGCTGTTAACTGTGCAAAGCGAATCGCCACGGCTGTACTACCACTCCATTGCGTAATTTATTCATTTTGTACTAATACTAGTGTGAGACACTGTGAGTTGAATTCATTCCCCTTGAGTAATATAATTTTCTTTTGTTAGCATATAATTTTAACTTCTGCCATGTTTAACCATAGGATACGTTTTGCGTTCTAGTTTCTTTTTTACTGTCATTAATAAAATTTTTTATTGTTTACTACAAAGTGTTTGTGACTCATTACTAGCCATAAATATTCCACTTTAAGATTACTATATGACTCATCACTGGTAGCAGAGCGTGGTTAGTGGAATTGGAATTTATTTTGTGTTCAACTATGGCTGAGTTTTTCTTTGATGACGGTCGTTCAATCCCTAAGCCCAATAGCACTAACTTTCACCAATGCAAGTATATTATGTTAGCATTTCTGGAATCAAAGGGATTAGAAAAACATGTACACGCTAAAATTTCCTTACTGACTTTGGATCCAGAGAGATCCACTCACTGTTCGAGTGGAATGGGCACATGTAAGACATTATTTGTTAAGCATGGTAGATGATGACATTGTAGTCATGTTGCAGGATGACAATCCATTTTCCATATTCTGTGACTCGGCGTTATGCCCGACCCGATTCTGTGACTCGGGCGGAAGTTATGAGACGCCTTTCAGCTATTAGCTTCATTGACACAGATGCATACGTAGCACGTGCATTGCAAATCCGTGCAGAGGTGGGTGCTGTATCATTACCCATAGATGACAAGACATTAATTGATCACATGGTAGCTGGTTTGCCTTCGACTTATACGCCTTTAAGGCTGTCAGTGCAGACTGACCCTAACATGACTCTCGAAGCTTTTCATAGCCAGTTGAGCGTTGTGTTCAAAGATAATTCACGCAAACGCTCGTCTGGCGCTGCCTCTTGCACCACTACAAAGCCTGCTCGGGTGCCACCTTATCCCTCTGGCACCCAACAGCACTCAGGAGTAGCCTGTTACAATTGTGGTGGCTGAGGGCATGTCATGTCTGTTTGCACTTCTAAGCAATTTTGTCCAGCATCTGGCACCTCCAACGTTCGTGTTCCCCAGCGGCCGCCTCCACCTAATGTACGCGCCCCACATCCAAAACATAAATGTCGCAAGAGCGATGGTGAAGCCAAGAGGCAGATACTTGCAGCAAACTGCATTGCCCCCCCCCCCCCAAAGCAAGAATGGATAGTGGACACGTGCAGCTCCTTCCATGTTATTAAAGGGAAAAGGTTCTTTACGTCTATGCAGAGCTGTCATAGAGATATTCACACTGCAAATCCCAAGAAAACCATTACCGCGATGGGTATAGGAATCGCGAGTGTCCCATTAACCACTGGGTCAGTTTTAACTTTACATGACACGCTTTATGCTCCCCATGCGCGATTTAACCTTGTATCGATGAGTCAGTTAGCCAAACAGGGATTTATCAATAACTTCCGAAACAAGACATATCAATGGCTGCACAGGAGAAGGTCGCAGATCTCCCATTCTTGCCAGTTTTATATCAGATGCCACCTGTTTGCCAAATGGTGCATCCCCTTCATTCCGCCGCAGTTTCTTATCTGGATGTCCATAATGCCCTAGGGCATCCGTCGAATGAGAAGATCACCAAAGCACTGAAACATAGCAGTATCCATGGTCTAGAGAACTTTACAATTCCCTCTGAGATCGTGCCATCTGTTCCATGTTTAGAGGCACAGATGACTAATGCACCTCATAGAACTGTTCGACGCCACCAGTCTACCCACCCTATGTATCTCCTCCACTTGGACACGACCGGTCCCATGCCAGTTACCTCTGCTTATCGCCACAAATACCTCTTGATCACAGTAGACGATTTTACCCGCACGACATTTATGTATTCTGTTTCTACTAAGGCAGAGGTACCGCAAGCGTTGATAAATTTAATCAAACGATTAGAATGATCGACAGGAAACCGACTGTCCACATAAGATCTGACAACGGCAAGGAATTCACCAACAATGAGTTAGCTGAATTTTGTTCTACAGAAGGGATAACGCAACAGTTCACCGTACCTGAGAACCCCCAGTCAAATGGCGTTGCAGAAAGAGCAGTTCGCTCCATTTGTGATGGAATAAGAGTCCTGCTTGCCTCTTCCAATGTTTCCCACCGGTATTAGGATCTTGCAGCGGCAATGGCAGCGTATAACTTGATCTCTTTCCAAGAACAGGACAAATGCTGTCGCCGGAAGAGTTACTGTTTGGAAAATGACCCACCATTTGGGTGTCTCGTGTATTAATTTATTCCCAAATCATAAAGATCCAAGCTACAAGCGCATGCAAAGCGTGGGATCTTTATGGATACTCAGCATCGTCTCCAGGTACCTCATCTATTCAATTGAGGAATCTAAGCTACTTCGTGCTCGATCTGTACGTTTCTTTCCCCATACATTCCCTGAAATGACTGCGTCTCACGAACCGCTGTTCACAATTCCCTCAATGCCACAACTTCCTTACGATTCTCCCCGTTGGAGGTCCCCGAAAATGATGATACAGAACTAGTTAATAGACAGTTCTCACCAGTTTCCATTTCGGCCCTCGAGGAGACTATTTGACAGTAACCTTTCCAAGTGAATGACACGTCAACTTTTACGCATCAAGCTTCACCTGTGCCATCCTTGGAACAAGCTCAACAGAGAGCTCAACCTTGTGTCTTACCCTCATCAGCCGAGTCACCCGCTCCTACTGAGTTGCGACGATCCCAAAGACTTAAAGAGAAGGCAGAAAAATAGTGAACTGGTGTGTACCCTCCTAACGAAAATCTTGCCACCCAAAGGATTG
Organism: Rhysida immarginata; assembly: GCA_023313115.1. Classification (NCBI taxonomy): domain Eukaryota; kingdom Metazoa; phylum Arthropoda; class Chilopoda; order Scolopendromorpha; family Scolopendridae; genus Rhysida; species Rhysida immarginata. The sequence continues at coordinate 3,181 of JAHWFO010043353.1, read as the reverse complement.
CCAGTCCGTGCAGACGACATGTACAAACTTCTCGAGTCCCCGTATGGACTACAGCAAAGTGGCAGATGTAAATACACGAAATTGTGTCTACTCCTCCTTCGCCTGGAGTTCATGCCTTCATGAGCAGATGAGAGCCTCTTCATCTACAACAACGACAGATGTTCAATCCTCTTCACCGTGTATGTGGATGACATCGTTGCTGCCACTGATGACGTTCAACGCCCAACTTAACCAGTGGATATTTTACGACTTGATATTGAGTTGGTGGACCTCGGAGATGTTTATCACCTTCTGGGCATGCGAGTGAGCCGTGATGGTAACTCCATACAATTATCTCATGCCCACTACATCCAGCAAGTCATCCAAGAATACCTGCTGCAGAATGCCATGCCCAGGAGCATTCCTCTCAACCCAAACGTATATATGGATGAAGCAGAAGGATCGCAACCAGCTGACCCAAGTGTTTACTAATCACTTTTGGGACCATTAGTGTACATAATCACATGTACACACCCAGATATAGCATATGCAATTACGAGATTGTTGTCATATGCCAGATCTCCTACAATTTTTACATATGAAAGCACTCAAAGGTGTGGCTGCTTAGCTGGAGCACACCTGAGAAACGTCACTGACCTTCGTTCAATCGAATGGTCCATTGTGTGCATACCTGATGCCAGCTGGAGCGTTACCCCACAAAGTAAAGGATATTCTGGTGTTCTCATTAAGATGGGTCAAAACACGCTCAGTTGGTGTTCAACGAAACAGCGTCTTGTCGCCCTCAGCAGTTGTGAGGCTGAAGTAATTGCTATATCCGAGTGCATGAAGTCGTACCGATGGTTATGGGACCTGTTTACTCAAATCGGACAGGGGGATTATATCACCTTTCCGACGATTATTTATACGAATTCAACATCCGCAATCCTATGTCCAAGTACGTTGGGATCCAAAAGCAGAACGAGGCATATTCTAAGATTGCATAATTTTATTTCACACGAAATCTATCTCCAGAATGTGGTGCTCACCTACATTCCGTTCTCTGATACGCCCACAAATGTATTCACCAAACCTTTACCTGCCCCCGCATTAAATAAAATTTGGGACCACTTGTCTTTGTCCCAGTGGGACCGTAAATAAAATTACTTCGTTATTTTATAAGTATATATGAGTATAATTTGTTTATATAGCCGAACTTGTTAGCTCTTATTATGCACATTACTTTAGGCGGTATGAAAGGGGTTCTTAACGCCAAGATGTATCTTTTATAGTATAATCTATTTTTGTAATTCTCACTTAATGACTGAAAAGCTTCGGCATGGCATTTTAACATAATTGACAATTTTAAATATTTTGACTAGTTTGTAGTAATCTACATATGATTCTAGTATGTTACTAAGCTCAGTGTAACTATTTATATCAAACAAGTCAGGCCAGTAACTGCAGAGATCTCACCAGACAAAATGTTTAAGATTTTTTTTACTCTGCTCCCAAGTTAATTACAAAGGGATTTGTTCATGAAATCACAAATTTATGCGTTAAATCTCGTAGTGGATTATAATATTTTTTTATTATTTAAAAATGTTATTTTTATTCATAGTTTGTAATTAGAATTACGCAATTCATTGTTGTAGCGCGTGGACCATTGTTGTCGCAAAATTCTTTTTTCGAATGCGCGGGATGTGTGTTTTTGGTCTCGCGCGACAATTTTCCTTCGCAATTAATTAACTCGGTCGCGAGATGTTGTACCATCTGATTGTTGTGCAATCAGTATTCTATTTTTTAATTGTGTAGTACATTCTCTCACCATCTTCTTTCCCCATTGGTCTTGCGACTACATGTCTCTTCTTCATTGTGCAGCCCACGATAGCCTCTCTCTTTGCTAGTGTTTCTTTCTTATTGCTTCAGCCTTAAGATAGTACCTCCGCAATTGCAATTATGAGTTTGTCAATGCGATCCCCACGTTTCATTGGTGTCAATGTTTGTTTTGGTATTGTCTTTTATTTGTGTGACTAGCACACAGTTAGAAGAAACTATTCTTGAAAATGTATTTCCAGTATATAAGTGGGCATTTTATCAATTTGAAGCAATTTTTACTTCGGGGGTAGGTATATTTAATTTGAAACTGATAGCATTGTCTTTTATTTGTGTGACTAGCACACTGTTAGAAGAAACTATTCT
>JAHWFO010043352.1:0-19139 GCA_023313115.1 Rhysida immarginata | reverse complement strand
TTCCAAGAAGACCTAAAAAGAGCCAACTACTTCCCGGAAAAGGTAATTCGATTGAGGAAAGCCAAAGGATCCATTGATATGCCGATGGTTTTGGTTCTGCTCCCGAACACCGAACACAACCAGTCATTGAAGAACATCACACGTATTGGGCCGCTAGCAATGCTAGTGGAGTCCTTTCGAGGGAACAAGAGGCCACTACAATGCTACAACTGGAAGATCCTCGTTGCAACAAATGCGCACAGGGGCACCATTCTAGAGATTGCGCCAAGATTAAAGGACGAGACCCCCCAAAGTGCGTCAGATGTGTCTAAAATGTCCAAAATACCCCCAGATTCAAAGGATACCTAGTTCCAAAGTGTCAGCAGACAAATCCTATGCTGCTGCTGTGTCTAAGCCGGAGGATAAAGGCCTCAACATTATCGACCTCCAGGTATGTATAAGCAATTAGAACGTAACTTTCATCTGTTTTCTAATCTAGGCAAAAGTTACCCACAGTTGAGTGGGCTCCTTACGACCAACTAATTATACTATGGCTGGAAAACGTTATACAGTAATCAACAATGGTGAACTTCAGTGCGTGTCATGGAACGCTAGGGGGATTCCCCGAAAGCGTATCGAATTTCACAATTTTTTGATAAAGCAATAAATCGACATTGCTTTTCTCTGTGAAACGCTACTCAAACCAAGCCAAGACTTCAAGCTACCTGGCTATTGTGTGCACCGTACGGATCGTATGGCTTCAAATGCTGAAAGATGTGCTTCTGGAGGTACTGCTATCATCATTAAGAAGGGAATTCAAACCAAGAATTAGTCTCCAAGTCTTATGCAGGTATGAAATCGGCCTCCATCATTATCAATGACGTCTCCTTTGGTGAAGTAAAGTTCGTGGCGCTCTACAATTCACCTAAACATTATCTTGACGTTAGCGAGCTTGATAAACTCTTCAGTGGTGACACCCCAGTCGTGCTGGCTGGTGACCTAAATGCCAAACACCCAAGCTGGAACTCCAGAACGCAGAACTACAACGGCTTGTTTCTCTATAGGTATATACAAGGAAAAGATGATATCATCGCGGCTAGACCTGTGGAGGACACCTACTACTGCGACCATTTTTCTACTAGTGACGTTTTGGACATCTCGCTCTTGAAGGGTTTCTTTAAACCGTACAATATCTTCACGATTGATGACCTTTCTTCTAACCACAAGCCTGTGGCGTTGAACTTTGACAATGGCGACATAAATTTCAGAGAAGAACTCATACATCATCAAGACTGGAAGCTCTACAAAGATATTCTTAAGGACTATGGCTGCCATCCCGACGTTGCGTACTGTACGGAGGACATCGATCAACGTGTTGAAGACATCACCAGATGTATTAACAGTGCCATAGAAGCTAGTAACTATCCATCAGAGAATAAACCTCCTCATCGAATCCAACTCACTCCTGGAATCCAACGCCTAATTGCTGAAAGAAACAGGACCCGTAGACTATGGCAACGCTATCGTGAACCTTGGCTCAAAACCAAGTACAACAGGCTAGTGCGAAGAGTTCAAGAGGAGATAAAAGAGCTTCGTGGCGAGAGGAGATAAAAGAGGAGATAAAAGAGCTAGATGGAATGACAAACTCAAAAGCTTGTCGGCTCGCTACAATTCCATTTGGAGTATGGTCAGAGCTTTACAGAAGAAGAAGAATAATACGTTTCCTCCACTCCGTACACCACAAGGTGACTATGTGCAAACTGATCAGGACAAGGCCCAAGTCATTGCAGATTCACTAGAAATGCAATTTGTTACTACTATCATCAACAATCCCGAGAGCCAAATCATGTCTCAGCGTGTGGAAGATGGTCTTGTCAACTTTGATGAAGTCCCGCAGCTTTTAACGAAGAACAACATCGAGGCCGGAGAGATCGCCACCATCATAGGCAAACTGAAAAAGAAGTAGGCTCCAGGAAGAGACAAGGTGAGCAATAACGCCCTTATTAATCTCCCAAAGAACTTTATGAACTATCTCACCAATGTCATTAGCGACTGGTGGAAATTTTCTTATTTCCCTGCATGTTGGAAACGATCTATTGTTTTGAGTATCCCCAAGCAGAGGCAAAACCCAGCAATTCTCTCGAGCTACCGACCTGTTAGTCTGCTCCCCTCAATGTCTAAAGTTTTGGAGAAAACGATCCTCGTCAGATTCCAAGACCACTGTCTCGACAACGATCTACTTCGGAAAGATCAGTTTGGCTTTCGTGCTGCCCACTCTTGTCAGATGCAGATATGGAGGCTAGTAGAAGACCTGAGCACCCCATTGAATCTTTCCAGGTACTGCGGAGTGGTATTCCTCGTTTTCAGTAAAGCTTTTGACCAAGTGTGGCATGGGAGCCTTGCCTACAAGATTAGAGAAGGGTTCCCTCCCGATTTGATTTTGATGGTGAAATCCTTTCTCACCGACAGGTCCTACCAAGCTAAATTTGGTGAAAATCTATCCACGCCCCGTGTTGTAAAGGCCGGTGTCCTTCAAGGTTCTGTCCTCGGGCCCGTGCTATTTAATTATTTTGTGCATGATTTCCCGAAACCCAAAAATTGTAATCTATATTTCTATGCTGACGATATTGCCATTATGACATGGGCACACAAGCCGGCTCACCTTATCACTCGTCTACACTACGCCTTGAAGATGTTCGAAGACTGGTTTAACTGCTGGAAGCTGAACCTTAATGTCGGCAAGTGCAAGGCTAGGTACTTTAACAGAAAGTTCAAGCGTCCTCCAGATTCCATTGTTCTATCCAATAAGAAACTGGACTGGGTAGACAACTGCAAATATCTTGGCGTTATCATCGACTCAAGACTCTCGTGGAATCGTCACGTGACCTACGCTCTGAACAAAGCGAAGAGGGCTAAGTACAGTCTCATAGCTCTCCTGGGCCGCAACAGCACCCTCAGTATCGACAATAAGTTACAAGTCGATTATTCGGATCATACTCCTCTATGGCATGCCTGCGTGGGCGACTATCTGTAGAAGAAGAGGAGCGAGCTACAGTCATTCCAGAATGCTACTCTGAGGACCATTGCCCAGCTTGACTGAAGGACTGTGAAAAACCAATCCATCCTCTCAGATTTAAACATAGTCCACATCGGAAAATTTATACAGGACCTCCTTTTGATTATGGTGCAGAATATGAAGATTCACGACAAAGACCTAGTCACTGGAATACTGAAGAACTCATCAATGGATATGAAATGGCATATGAAGTATCGAAAACCGAGGCACATTCTTGACATCAACTTGAAGACATCAGTAACGTTTCTTTCCCGGACTACTGGAAGATGTAATAATCTTCTTTCTCGTTGTTCTTTTTATTTTCGTTTGTATTTTGTTTCTGACAATCGTCAATCTAATTTTCTTTTTTGTATAATATGGAAGACCGCTTGGGTTGGTTAGGCTTCTTGACTACCTCAGTGTATTTCATTTGGAATTTATTCTGGTTCGATGAGCTTTGTGAAAGCGCTGCTTTCGTCCCATCTGAAGAAATGTACACTTCACTGTTCGATTGTCGTATAAATCCTACTGGTTTTATCATTTTTGGACGGACTAGCTCTTCAAGGTATCACCTCTACTCTGTTTTCAGGTATCATCTCATTGCTCTCATCTCACGGTGCGCCCTTTTCAGGGCGATTTTTCTCTTCGTTACATCTTATGTGCTGGTCCCTGGCGTTGGAATTATTTTTCCCGTAAACCAGTACATCAAGACGCTCACTATCCTTCTGAGTTTCTGGCGTTGGGATTAATTTCCTCGCAAATCTAAGGACGATTCTCATATTATCTATTATCATCCTAATCATCCACAAGCGTGTCCCTGGCGTAGAATTAAGTTACTCGCAAAGCTGACTTGATGTACACAGTAGCTCATGATACATCAGAATCCCTAAGAGGAAGTTAATTTCGGTGTCGTCAACAGTCATCGCATACATCAGCCATTGCGGACGTTATGGACCTAGAGTTGGAGGTGCCCGGATGCTTCATCTTTGATCCTGGTTGCTATTGTGGATTCACCAGTGGATTTTCCAAAAGGTAGGACTTTTTAAGTTTTTTTACAAACTGCGTCGTCCTGAGTAGGTGTGTCCTTCTAAGGACACTAGCTTCATGGCGACGACAGGTGCTGCGTCGACGAAATCCGCTAGCATTACTAATATATATGCTGACGGTAAGGTGTTGCCTTGTGATATAGCGTACAAAGATGCATGTAAGAATCCCAGATTTCTTGCTTTTGACATCATTATAAATGAACAGTTTCAGGCGCTACGTTCCGAATTGAACAAATAATATCTGGACTTAGAAACAAGGTTGGTGTCACGTATTGCGCAGTGGAATTTTATGAATACTAAGCAGACAACGCAGTATATCTTTTGGGTTTAACAAATTTATTAACAACAACCAAAAAGGTGATAAATACAGAACAAAACACTAAAATAAGGGCTACGATCTTGCTTATGCGCAAGAAACGCCTGTGGTCTTAGCCTTGCCCCAAACGGCGGAATAAAACCATGTTTTACAATTTTAATGTATAAGAGTAAATAATACAAATGAACAAGGGCGATATGCTAATAGAAACAATAGCGTTAAGAAATAAGCATGCAAATGCTTTGCCCTATCTAAGGAACGAGCCTCAGATTCACAATAGTATTATTATTCGAAAGAGTTTATTATGCAAAGTGGACAACGTTCTTGCTTAAGTACAAGAAACATCTAAGGGCGGTGCCTTGTTTGATCTGAGGCACAAACCTCAGGTTAAACATAAAATTATTGGACTGAAATGAACTCATACAAAATCTGAGAGACGACCTTGCGTACGCGCAAGCAACGCCTGAGGACACTATCTTGCCCGAGCGGAGGAACTAACCTCTGAGTTTTTTCCCAAAACATTTGGAAATAATTAACTTATGAAAAGTTGGGCAACGAACTTGCTTATGCACAAGAATCGTATGAGGACCATGCCTTGCCCAAAGCCGAGGAACGAACCTCGGATTTTCCTTTGACACTTGCTTGAGCGATAAAGTGAAGGTCGGCTCGCAGTATTTGAACGGCTAAGATTTAGCTATTATAGGGGAGCTGTCGTTAAGATACGCTCCTAGCTAAATGTAAATAAAGGCCACCAGGACCTTTGAATGAGGGAAGAAAAAAAATTACAAAGAAGAGAAACTCCCTTGAATTATATGATAAAGCCTAAGCTGATGAGTTAAACTGCTGGGGAATAACGCCTAAGCAGTATTTTTACTCTATGACAGAAGAAACGAAAAGAAATGATTAAGTCTCTTCAGGTAAACTGCACGACGCACGCCCACAGCAGTACCGTCCGAAAACGGCGATGCCTCCGCGTCGCTAACTTGGCTTGAAGCCGTAAAAAACTGCAAAACACATAAAAGAAAATAATATGAGAGCATAGTCTAAGCCGTAAAATATAAACTAGGAAAATTACACTTAGACAACAGAGAGCGGTGCTTAAACAACTGGAGAGGTAAGGTTTTCGCGCCAAAATTTAAATCCTACGCCCCTCTCACCTGCTTTGCACTTAGCGTTTAAGCAACGCGCTCGAACGGGCTGAAACATCTGGAGAGAGAATAGTGAGGGATACAACCGAGTTTACTGTTTAAGGACAGAGATTTCACCCACCTTGAATAGGGCACGAGGGCGCCCAGTCCATGGCGTTATCCAAACGCTGGGTTCCGCCGGTATGAGGATTGGGTCCAATGGATGAAGCTGCTGCAAATCAGAGGCTTCCAAAACGGCTACGACGACCAACGTCCGTGTAGCTGGGAAGCAGCTTGGAGTCACGACGATACGGGGGGGCGGTGAGTTCGATGTCTGGCGGACGAACCGACGTTGCAATCCTCTGTGGCTTCTCGCACGTCGTTATTATCGGCTCGCTGTCTTCCTCGTGGAATACCTCCGTTAGCCGGACTTCTTGGTCGGACACTGATAAGTTCATAGGATAGGAGAATACGATTAATAATGAAGCACGCACACGCGCATTCGTTGGCGGCTGCGAATACGTTTTATTGCGTGAGAGTCCTTCACCTCCCGTTTCGGAGTCGTCGGCGGAGCAGGAGAGTCGCTCGAGGCCTCTCCTTCAATTCAAAAAACTCGAACATCGACGCTCGTCGAAATTTTCACGAGAGCAATCTCTTTGCGTCCTATTCGCTCGGTTGCAAAATCTCTCTCCTCGATTTAAAACCACCTGCTCTTTTTCAGTCCGCTCGCGCACCTTTTTGCGCCACTTCCGCCGTTTTCTCCTAAAGCGCTTTTGCCTACGATCTCCCTCATGAAATTCGCTATGCTTTTGGATATTGGCAAGAGATGGCGTACCTCCGATGCCAAGCTTGCTCACCGATTGAGACCTACGATCGTAAGCCTTGGATGGCTTCTTAGTCGCCAAACTTGGTGACAGTTGGAAGCCCTGACCAAGGATATTGGTACTGTGAATACAAATATTGATAGTTTTAGAGAGGATGTAAAGAGTGCATATTTGGAAACTGTTGGCGTCCCCGAAGGCTCTGTCCTGGGCCCTGCGTTGTTCAACTTTTTCGTTCAGGATTTCCCAACTTTTACAAAGTGCAATTTATACCTGTTTGCTGATGATGTCTCCATCATGACTAGTGACCGCAATCTTGCTCACGTTTTATCTCGGTTACAAAATGCTTTACATTAGTGTGAGAAACAGTTTGCTAAATGGAGGTTAAACCTAAACGTTGATAAATGCAAAGCCATGTTCATTACAAAAAAACTTGTGTGTCGTGCGACACCCGAACAAAGTGAAACTTCAAGTGAATGGTAATAGTCCGTGAAAAACATTGCATGATGTAATCAGTGAAAAAGATTAGTTACTGATAATGATTAAAAAACAATCATCTATAACATGAAGGATTTTTTTTTTTTTAAATCGAAGTAATTTTATACAAATACAAGTTTAAGATCTAGCAACAGTACAATGTCATATTCTAAATGTTAAAATTGTTACAAAAGCTTTAGAGAAAAATAAATAATATTTCAGAATATACGTTATTATACAATAAACTAAAATGTGTACTTTTGACATTGAAACGAGGTCTCTAGCAATACAATTAATCCAAAAATTATTAATGAAAAAAAAGTAGAAAATGCGTGTTACTGCATTGGCAGAACGATGTTAACAAATAATGACATTGCACGCGAGCATGCAGTGTATAATACCGATTATAATATAATACATGCTCGCGTGTAAAGTCATTTTTTGTTCACATCGTTCTGGCAACACCTCTTAGACAGAAAGCAAAACAACTGAAACGTCAAACATTGTTACATCATCATATTTCGACCATTCTTAAGCGTATTTCTACCAATAGTAAGCCCTAAATTAGATCGATTTCGTAGCCAACGAGAAAGACAGGCCCCGGCCAACACCACTTAGACAGAAGGCCTGATAACGGAAACGTCATACATTGTTAATCCTATTTCTACCAATAATAAGTCCTAAATTTGGTTGACTAATGATGATGTAACAATGTATGACGTTTCAGTTGTTTGGCTTTCTTTCTAGGAGGTGTTGGTTCTGGCAATGCAGTAACACGCATTTTCTACTTGCTTTTTTTCCATTAATAATTTTTGGATTAATTGTATTGCTAGAGACCTCGTTTCAATGTCAAATATTAATTATTAGTATCGTTCTGTTGCTATCTTTTTCGAACATTAAAAAGTAGAATAGGAATGTCTTCAAGACCGACCCTTCATCGATAAAATTGAGTTTAAAATTTGAAAATTAAGGAATTTTCAAAATAAAAAGTGATTTTAATTAAACATTTGATTGTTGCGGAGCAAACACTATCTGTAAAATTCTAAGCTCAGTGATCGTTGATTTAATAAAGTCATTTCTTGCGGAATGATTGTTTAATAACAACACTGTTCATCACCGCTTTGCATTATTTTATTAAAATTACCCTTGTTATGGGGTATTATGTGGTTTATATTCCAAAGCTCCCTAGAAATATTTTATTCTAGGGGGCTTTGTATATTAACGGTTTATTTTTTGTTGTTTTTTACCTTTTAGCAGATGTATATGGCGGATTTGATTCCAACTGAAGTCGTTTACGAGCTCGAAAATTTCGTACGCGTCCTGTAGACTTTTTAGCTTCCGTTTATATTTTTGCTTTATTTTTATTTGGAATTGCTTCTTCGGGTCGTCTACGAGCTCTATACGCTCTCATAGGTTCTGCAGCTGTTTCTGGCGCCGAACTCTCCGTTTGATTCACATAACTACAATCTTAATAATAATAATAATAATAATAATAACAATAATAATAATAATAATAATAATAATAATAATAATAATATACACACTATAACGGGTCCCTTCGGCCCGTTATGATTGTTTTTTTTATTATTATTTGCGTGAATAAAAGTGAAAAAAATTAATTCCCGACGACGGACAATTAGCTTTTCCATGATTACGTCGTCTATTTGTATTTTTCCCGTTGTTGTAACCCCCTGTTAGGTAATAATGCCTCGCAGTGGGAGCTTTGTTGCGGAATTTTTAACATCAAGGAATTGTTGAAAAATATAAGGAAGACTTTTAGAATGGACAGACGGCCATAAGGGTTGGATGGATCGTCCGCCATCTGGAAAAAAGAGAACTTTTGATTTGTTATCGACAGGCAACATCACTCAATAGTTGCATCTATGGCAGCGTCGGATATTCGCGACCCCCCGCCGACCCTTATCCATTGAATTATGATGGACAGAGCCGACTAAGTTCTGACACCGAAGGATTTCGAACAGCAAGGACCTGCTGTTTTTCCTTGATTGGAACAAAATTAAGTAGATATTTGATGATCTATCGTTTATTGAATATTGAAATTGACAGATTTCTATGAACTGTATGTTTAATCAAATGCTGAATTGCTAAGCTAAATATTCGATGCTGGAAGACGAAAGCCGGACCCCGTTGCTGGAATCTTAAGAAACGTCAGGATGATCTTCAAGAACGAGAAGAAAAATAAAGTAAGACGAACTTTCTTATTTCCTTTTGGGGGCCCCGTCGACGTGGTTTTAATCAGTGTTAATGAGGAAAAGACAGTGAAGGAAGTTAGATCAAATTAAGAACTTAACATAGGTTCCAATTTACTTAATAGTGTCCTGAACATTTAGAGGAAAAGCGTAAAATAATATAAGGAAAAATAAAGCAATTAAATAATTAACCCAAAAGATACTGACTATTACTTACCTTGCGCCAATAAAAGAATAAGAGAGAGGAGAAAAAGGAGAATATAAAGACCCATATTAAAGTGGTTTATTTGGGATATTCCTGTGAACAATATGAACCCTTTATGTAAAAGTCCTTCGACACCCGAGTTTTAAAAGTGAAAATCTAAAACTTCGTGTATAATTCTAATTTCTGCTTGCGACGGTGACGACACCTCCGTTTTCCTTGAGGATCTCTACCTAGAAGAATATGGCATTTTGCTATCGATCGCAGCGGATAGTGTGTGGGTCCCCTTTACTAACCTATCCCCTCTCTTTCCCTGTATGAATGCTATACTCGACTGAGTCCCTCCCCCCACTCACAGTCGCCCCCCCTTTGATAATCAAGACAGTTGGATACTTCATCTGCGCCTCCAACACTTCCAGTCCCTCGTCAAGTTCGACATTATCAGGACCCTAACCTATTAAAGAGAAGAATAGACTTTCGATTCCGTAGGATTATTCACTGTTGGAATAATTAGACGTAAAAGAAGATATAAAGTAATTAACTGAGACACAGATAATTGGAAACGAGAATAAAACCAAAGATATTACTCTTTTCGAACTTATCTGAGCCATGATGGCCATTGTCGTCGTCTTAATTCTGACTTTGTACCCTGAAATTACTATATGAAAGTTTCACAACGATTAACGTAAAGAAGTGTATATTACTGAACAGTGATAGATAATATTAATGACGAATACCATAATAATTGATTAAATACAACTCTGACTAAATCCCGGACTAAACTAGACTTTATCTAATTAATTTGTCAACCAAACATAGCCATTGAAATTGCTTTTATACTTCTACTGTTGTTACTTAATTCCCTTAAAATTATCAATTGACAATTCTCCAATTTTAGTGTTTATCATTTACTATTCGCTAAGTAGCTACTTACTCTTTTTTTCCCTTTGAATTGTCCCTAGAGCGGTGTGTGTGTGTGTTAAAAACCGTTTGCCTCCAACCGGAAACCCATTGATTATTTGTTTGAGCGATTAGTCAATAAATTGCCTTCTTCCCTTCCACCACTCCTAGGAGGGATCAACCAAAACGGTGTGATATTGTGTCCTTTCTTTAAATGAAATTCGAAGATCGTTTCTCCCTGGTTATGAGTAATTCTTCTCGGTGAATTCATTTAGTTACCCGATTTATTTCGTTTCCGATCGCCGAAACGGATCGTGCCAAAACGCACCCCGTTACAACACATAGACACAAACAACATTCTCACTGAGCAACAAAAAGGATGTCGTAGAAATCACATGGGTTGTAAGGAACAACTCCTCAAACACCGTGTGGTCCTACCGCTTATGAGGAGTTACTGAAAGATTACTGAAAGAAAGTGTTTATTTTACTCTATACGTCTTATTAAATAAGACCTCTCACACTAAGGGCTAAGGAAATATATGAATCTATATAAGAACAACATAACTCACAATAAACATCGACACCTCCATGCAGCCTACATTGATTACAAAAAGGCCTTTGATAGTGTCTCACACTCATGGCTTTTATATACACTACGATTATATAAAATAAACCCTACACTTATCACATTTTTAGAAAGTACAATACTGCATTGGAGAACTACACTACACCTCACACTCAACAGTGAAACCATCACGATTGACAAAATACAGATAAACCGAGGCATCTTCCAGGGTGACTCACTGAGTCCACTCTGGTTTTGTCTTGCACTAAATGCACTTTCAAACAGACTGAACAGCACAAGTTACGGCTACACAATTAAATATAATAAAAGCTGCCACTACACGCTTTCACACTTACTCTACATGGACGACATGAAAATCTACGCCTCCACACAAACACAATTGCACTAATTACTTGACATTACACAAACTTTTTCAAAAGACATACATATGCAATTTGGGTTGGACAAATGCAAAACCATTCACATTGAAAATGGTTGAAGTGGGCTTCACATTAAATGAACCAGATCACATTGCTGCTACGGAAAATGACGAATTTTACAAATATCTAGAATTTAAGCAAGCCAAGCTTCTGGAGCACAAACACATAAATAATACATTTACTAAACAATATCTTCATAGGCTGGAGACAATACTTAAAACGCATTTAAATTCCAGAAATTTAATCAAGGCCATCAATACTTATGCCACGCCAATACTCTCCTACTCCTTTGGCGCCATACAGTGGACACACACAGACCATGAGGCACTTGAAAAGACACAACGTAAACTGCTTACAAAGCACAGAAAGCACCATCCACACGCAGCTTTTGAAAGATTCACCCTGCCTCGTTCAGAGGGAGGCAGAGGTCTTATTGACATAATAGACACCAGAAACAGACTCAGTCACTCAGAGAATTCTTTTTCTCTAAACAACACACATCACCATTACACAAAGCACTCTGCATGGCTGATACAAAATACACACTTATGAATCTGAACAGCGTGCAGAACACCCATAACATTCATACAACATGCACTAAACTTCAATCATGGCTCGGAAAGCAACTTCACGATAGACATCCTTCTTACCTCAACCAGCCGTACGTCGACAAAAAAAGCGTCGAACTTTTGGTTGAGTGAAGGGAGTCTCTTTGGGGAGACTGAAGGAACCATGATTGCCATACAAGACCAGGTTATTAACACTAAAATCTACAAAAAAAAACATTATCAAAGATTCCACTGATGGGTCTTGGAGGAAATGCCATATCGCAGAGGAAACCATCCAACACGTCATATCCAGTTGCAAAATACTCACACAGACATAACCAGATAGCCAACATCGTACATCAACATCTAGCTAAGATACACAAGCTAAGGGACATTCACACTCCATACTAAAATATATCCACAACACTGTCTTAGAGAACACCATACATAAACTATATTTTGACAGAGCTATAATCACTGACAAAACTATCCCTCATAACAGATCAGACATTACACTAGTAGATAAGCAAAACAGAGTGACTTACATAATTGATATCTCCATCCTCAACACACACAATTTACAAAAGCCATACACTGACAAAATCACTAAATATACGGATCTTGCACACGAAATAAAACTCCGAGAGTTAACAGAGTACACATTGTTCCTATCGTTCTTTCTGCTACTGGGGTTATTCCACACTCGCTACACAAAGCCTGTCAACACTAAATTTAAACCCACAATTATACAAAACCTTACAGAAAGCCACAATTCTAAACACCTGTCACATAGTAAGGAAATTCCTACACCCAAACATCAATACTCCCACGAGTGCGTAACTTTCCCTCCCTTGCATTTGAGTCCCTTGGGCTTGGCCCTCTTATGGTCCGCTTCTGGGATTGGCTTCCGGACTTGATCCGAGTTTGGCTTCCCCAAACAACAATAATAATAATAGTCTATATATAAATACGAGAACGCATTTTTTGTACTACACTTTTACTTGTGTTAACGTGGATGAATACGCATGAAACTTATATGGTTGGAAAGGTCCTGTGATGTAGATGTGCACAATATATTTTGTTTGCGTATTTGTTCACGTTAACACAGGTGAAAGCGTTTCATAAAAGGTAGCATTAAGGAACAGGTTGTGCGTTATATTTGTCAACGCATGTAGCATTGTCTTTTTTATTGTTTTGTTTTTTAAATATTAAATTAAATATCAAATTAACTCAAATCATTGCTGATGTTCATTAAAAGCATCAGAAAACCGTATAACAAATATATGCGGGAACTTGATGATATTTTCTCTCTGCTTTTGAAAGTCAACGAACTTATTTCAGAACCTTAAGGAGCCCAAGTATAATATAGTACCTATTATGTACCTATAGAAAAAACTGCTTAAAAATTGTTATTAACCAACTATTCAAAATATTTCTATAATTAGTAGGTAAGCATTTTGATGTATTTTTCTTCGTTTTCTAAGCTATTTTAAATTATTTCCATACACATTGAAAGTGATATTTTTAGTTAAAAATAAAACAAATACCAATTTTTAAGTTTTTGATTTTTATTTATTTTTTAAAAATTTTGTATTACGAAAAATTCGAATAAAAAGCAATTCATTGGAAGCGTTATATACTACTTTGTTTGTGCAAAATTTTAACACTCTTTAGTAACAAAAAAGTTAACGATTTTTGGTCCGAAACAGACCTTAATTTCCACAGTGGGACGGAGGGAGATACGCAGAGATAGAGAGGGTAAATTTAGCACTAATATAAATATTATATTAGGATAATAATGCGATAGATTTATTAAAAGATACCTTTAGTTGTATTTTAAATATTATTCCGAGAAATTTTCAAAGTTATCATTGCGGTGAAATGAATCGGGAGTGTCAGAAATGTCACGCAAAGCATTTTGGAAATTTATTATTGTGTTATCTATATTTCATTCTTCAAAGTTTATTAATAAGCAAGATTGAGGCTAGTACAATAATACATATATTGTTTTTTCTCAGAAATGTGATCGAATTTTTCGATCATTGAGGGATCCTAGTAATAATAATAAGCCTTAATTTTGCACTATCTATGATGATGTAACAATGTATTGCATTTCAATGCGGAGGCCTCCTCTCTCGCTGGTCACGCGTAATCTCGGATGTTAAAAATCAGTGCTTTCCGTTTGTTGGAAACAATGAAGGTTGGATTGTTGAAACTACATCACTTCCGTAACGAGAAAAATGTTTCATGTTAGCATTTCACTCTCCAAGTCATTGCCGCCGCATAAGAAGTTTCACTTCAAAAAGCTTAGAAAACCCCGAAGCCACTCTTCCTATCTGGAAAGGAGCTGGAGTGGGTAAAAAACTATAAATAAATCGGAGTAGTGATTGATGCCAAGCTAAATTGGGGCGACCATCTCTCTTATGCTATCAACAAGGCCAAGAAGGCAAAGTTTAGTCTGGTTGCTCTTCTGGGGCGTAACAGTGCTCTTAGAGTGGATAGCAAACTTTGCTATATAAAATGGTAATCCGAATCATTCTTCTGTATGGTATGCCTGCCTGGGCTACAATCTGCAAATTCGGATGGAAAGACCTCCAGACCTTCCAAAACGTCACACTGAGGACCATTGGCCTACTCGACAGAAGAATAGCAACTAATAATTCCATTGCTGAAGATTTCGGTATACCTGCCATTGGAAACCACGTCCAAGAGTCGCTGAAGAAGCTGCTTTCAAAGATTAAGGACAATCCTAATCCATTGGTTGCAAATATTCTGGATCACCAGCTCACCTTTAGAAGTACCCTCAGGCATCGCAGGCCTCGTCACATCCTGGACGTCAACTTCGACGACATCCAAAAGGACATTTATCCAACCTACTGGATAACCTAGCTATTTTGTGTCCTATCGTCAATCAACAATCAACTCCATCGTCTTCGTAGAAAAGGACTCCTATTTATCCTCTGGATGACTTAACCAGATTCATCTGGCTTCTTTCCTAATTCAGCGTACATCCCTTGGCTATTACTTGGACGAGTATGGCAGTGGCAGATGGCTTCCGGACCGCTCGTTTTTTCGTTTTTTTCCCTGCGCTGTTCGATTGTCGAAATCCTAATTGTTACTATTTTGCTAGCCTTGAGAACGCTGTAATACCGAAACGTTCGTCGGCAATAAACATAATAGTATCTGT
This sequence comes from Rhysida immarginata, assembly GCA_023313115.1. NCBI lineage: Eukaryota > Metazoa > Arthropoda > Chilopoda > Scolopendromorpha > Scolopendridae > Rhysida > Rhysida immarginata. The sequence continues at coordinate 4,266 of JAHWFO010043352.1, read as the reverse complement.
ATCGTCGTAGACCTTTATTTATTTCAGTTCATAACGATACTAGACCATGGACATCATGAATTTGACGACAGAGATAAAGACCAATAAGCTGTATATTAAATAAAAAATTAAGAAAACATTTCGGTTATTTTTTGAACAGACCTCGTAGAGACACAAAGATTTCCAAGAGGAGTCGGCGTAAAAGAAAATTTACCAGAAGGTCTATTGCTACTGATAGGTCTACGGCTATAGCTACAACTTCATCAGACTGAGACAGATACATTCCCTTGCCAGCTCTTAAATGATCTCTTCAGCAGATGAAAGAATACGTATTCTTGAATTCGATGAAGGAAGAATGACGCTACAAAACATGATGGTTTCGGTATGTTTGTTTAAAAAACAATTGTTAAGTTTGCGGATCGAGTAGAGGATGGAGAGGAAGGCACCATATTGCAATTTTTCAGGACAACTGCCAAACTCAGACATAAGTTTGATGTGTATTATGTGATCAAAAGTTTCCGGACACCCGTCGTTTTCACTGCAACCATAATCGCACGAAAATTAATATGGCATTGAGCCTCCTTTGCTCTCCGAGAAAGACTTTTTCAGCAGATTTTGGTAGACACTTACAGAAATTTTCTTCTACTCTTCTCGAAAAGCGTTAATGTGTTCAGTTACAGATGTTGGGCGATGAGGCCTAGCTCGTAGTCGTCTCTCCAATTCATCCCACAGGTGTTCGATGGAATTTATATTGAGATCTGTGTTAGGCCAGTCCATTTCTTCAACAACTGTTTCATGAAACCATTCGTACATACACATTGTTTGCGATAAAAAGCCATCGTCGTGTTGGTACTAAGCCATTGGTACCTTCCCAACTGTTCGCTATGTTGCAGTGCAGAATTATGCAAAATGTCAAGCTGCAGACGTTATTGGAACAATTTCGGCAATCCGAACCAAGAATATGGCCCCCATTCTTTAATATAGCTCCTCCGAACTTTACAGCGGGCACCATGCGGCCAGGCTTGAAGCTGGATGTTCTCCGGGCATTCGCCAAACCCAAAATAACCACCTTATTGCCTGTGTGTAACGAAATTTCCATTGTTCCATGGTCCATTTTCCGTGATATTTACGCAATTCCTAACACCGCTTCGCATTGATTCTGCTGATGTGAAGCTTATGAAAAGCAATACGACCATGGAAACTTGGAGCCCTCAGTTTTTAGCGAAAAGTGATTGTACTGCAGTACATGAAGTGCCATTTCGGCACTCTTCAGCGATTAATTCAGCTGAAAACATCCGATTGCAAAGTTTCACACGTTTTAGTACTCGGCGTTCAAACATCCGATTGCAAAGTACTCGACGATCCCACTAATTGGTCTTCGGTACTCCGCGGTTTCACTGATGTTGTTCCTTGAGATTTCCACTTGACAAAGATGCCATTTATAGTTGAACGGGATATTTGAAGGAAGACAGAAATCTTGCGTACTGACTTGTTGATAGTACCACGTTGGAACTCATTGAACTCTGTTGATTGACCCATACTGCATGATATGAATCACAAATGAGAGTTACTTTAGACATAATAGACGTATAAATTAGGACACTGCCTTCGAGGGGTATCCGAAAAATTTTTACCACGGTGTCAGTTGAAACATCATAGCGCAAGTGAAATCATTGCAGAAGCAACAAAATAATCTTCTGCTTCCTTAAGAACAACGCATTCTTACCATTCAATGTCTCATTTGAGGCAAAGAACGTACGAGAAAAAGAACAAAAGCTCTACTTGATTTAGTGTAAGTTCTGTAGACCCTAGCGCCGCCACAGCTCTCGCTCATGTCAAAGTGGGCAGGAAATTCTTTGTTATACCTGCATTCATTGAAGTTTTTATTTAGCTTTAAAATTATATATTTAAGTTTCAAGGGTGAATCTTTCGACAGTTCGTTGGAGAAAATTACAGCATCTCAAAACTTCATTTATGATATATGAAGAGTGATATGATAAAAACTGTCTTTACGTACATCCGCAAAAATTGGCTTCCGTGTAACGTTCTCTGCTTTTAAGCTGCTCTATTATTTTATTTGTTGCTCTGACGAATTTTTATTTATTTATTTTTTAATTAAAGAGATGGAGATTAATAATAAGATGGGTTGTTTACCCTCAAATTTTGACCGGATCCATCTAGTGCTAAATTAAATTATTGTTCATTTATTTACTGAAACGGTTTTTATATTGAAAGTATATTTTTATTCCATTACATTTTATTATTTATAATGAAAGTTTGTATTTTTTAAATTCTGTCAATATATTTTACCAAGAAAACAATGTTTATTTTAATATGAGTTTTATTCACTTACTCTTTAAAAGTGATTTAAAAGCTGATACCGCAAAACATTAGATAGTGGAAAAGGTGTTGAACATAACTTTTTTATAAGAAAAAAAATCAATTGCATTAAATATGGTTATAAAAGTTTTATCCTTTGCAAAAGTAGAATCCGATAAATTTTATCACCAACTAAAAATGTTCTTACAGTCAATGCATTGTTTTTTTCAAGAATATTTTTGGCTAAAAAGACTGCAACGTATGCAGCCGAATTTGTTTCAATTAAATTTGGATTTTCAATGTCTAGAGTTAATGGATCCGAGTTATTTTGTCAGTCAAAAGAAGACTCTGCTTCGAATTCCTTGGATGTTTCCTGCAACATTTCAGTTGGCAATAAAAGTTCATCAGTATCCTTTTCGCAGCTTCCTACTGACCAGGATAAAAGAACGTTTGTAGCCCATAAGTTATTTTATTTTTTTACCTGTCTCGACGTTGTTTTATTGCTTGGTAATTGTTTTACCCTTAGAAACGCACGCACAAGAAAAATAGTACATACACTGGCCAATGAATTACGTAAAAACCCGTGTTGAATTACTGTACTGATATGTAAAGCGGAGTCACAGGTCAGAAACGATTCTGATATGCAAATGAATGCAATCATGTGAGGTATATGCTCATTCCAAGCTGCAGGTACAGAGTAGGAACAAGCTACAGCTGCTCAAGTTGAGCAAAATGGAGAAAACAGAAGACCAGTCTGAGTTCCAAAAAGAAGTTATTGTGGGAGCCCGTCTAGCTAAGCTACGATTTCCAGGACAGTTAAACTGACCGATATCTCAAAAGGTCAGTTCTCCAAAGTGTTCAATGCGTGGAAACGGAATCCACGAGAGTTGTCGAAACGGCAGAATTGTGGATCAAAAACAATCAACACAGACAGGGACCGACGCCGTCTGAGACTGATTGTGCGGCAAAACCGAAGGTCTACTGTGGAGCAACTGACGGCAGACTTCAATGAAGGATCATCACAACCAATCTTTTCCAAAACAATGCGCCGAGAGTTGAAGCGAATAGGGAAGGAAGTCGCATGCCAGTAAGGAATGCCCTGGTGTCAGCAACAAACCGGAAAGTTCGCCTGCAGTGGTGTAAAGAACGGTGTGACTGGACAGTAGACGACTGGAAAAAGGTGATGTGGTCGGACGAGTTATGTTACACATTGTTTTGCACTGATGGCTGGCAGAGAATTTGGCGGCAGCCCCATGAAGCGATGAACCCCTCATGTGTTGTGAACACAGTTCAAGCTGCAGGAGGAGGTGTCATGGTATGGGCCATGTTTTGTTGGTATGGCAAGGGTCCCCTGATGTTCCTTGACAGTCGAGTGAAAGCCAAAGACTACCTGAACAATGTTGCAGATCAAGTCCATCCTGCAATGGTGCATTTGTACCCAAATGGTGACGGGTTCTTCATGGACGACAATGCTACTGTCCATCGAGCAAGAATTGTTCAGGAGTGGTTTTCTAAACATGACACCGAGTTGCAACATCTGCCGTGGCCAGCGCAAAGTTCGGATTTGAATCCGATCGAGAATGTTTGGGACATGTTGGAAAGAGACATTCGTCGAAGGCATCCGCTTCCGTCTATTGTGCAGGACCTGAAGGTCTCTCTGACGAATGCATGGTCTGCGATTACCTTAACTGCATTGCAACACCTTGTAGAGTCCATGCCAAACCGCGTATGTTCTGTAATTACAGCCAAAGGAGGGTCAATACCATATTGAACGAAGGTTTCTACTTCATTGGCCGGTATGTGAATAAGGATATATGATAAGCTGCGGCCGCGAAAATGCATTGTTATAACAGCACAAACAAAGTACGTAAAAGGATAAGAATTAAAGGCTGTGTTTATAAAAAGGATAAAAGCTGCCCGATCATCGAAGGATGGCTTCTCTGCAGCACATATTTCCCGCCAGACTTG
>JAHWFO010043348.1:0-23335 GCA_023313115.1 Rhysida immarginata | reverse complement strand
TGATCACGGAAATGATTTAGACTGTTCACATGCAGTCATTATGAATACTGGGAAGCGATAAATTGTTGTCCATGGCGCATGGATTCCAGAAGGGAGCAAAGACTAGTATGCATTGTTCGCAATGAAGGGCTACAGTGACCCAAATCACCAGCAGCTACAACATACACTGTCATATCAATGAATTATGACCAGCACCCCTTCAATGCACACGCATGGTTCACCCCAACAACGATCACACATTGCAAAATTTGCATAACAAGCTGGTGCATCAAATGGCAGGTCCACGAGCCTCAAGATGGGTAAACATCCGGATTTAACGGACATCCAAAAAGGGATGATAATAGGCTATCGCAGCAAGGGTGGCACCATCTCCAAAACGGCACGATTTGTGAACTGTTCACGGTCCGCTATAGTGAAGGTGTACAAAGAGTGGACAGCAGGGACAGAAATCGCGCCCCAACGCCATCACTGTAAAGGGTCAAGACCGACGGGGTGAGCGGCGCCTACAACGAATCGTAAAAGGTGACAGGAGAGCCACAGTCCATTGACTGACCACCATATTCAACAGTGGTGCCAACAGACGTGTATCCAACATTACCATTGAACGCACCCTGCTACGGATGGCCCTGAACAGTCGACGCATGTTTGCTGCACCCATGTTGACCAGGGGTCATCGTCAACGACACCTAGACTTTGCACGTGAGCACCGCCATTGGATCACAATGACTCAAGGTTTTTGCTCCATAAGATTGATGGGTTATGGCGAGTGAGTTGTGAACACCATGAAAAGAGACTGCAAGAGGCTATTGTGGGCCAGAAACAGGCTGGTGGGGTTGGTGAGAATGTGTGGGGAATCTTCTGTTGGGAGCAGTTAGGTCCACTGATTCGTCTAGAGGGCAATTTGAATGACTATAGCTATCTGTCAATCATAGCAGACCAGGTGCACCTGTACATGCTCACGATGTTCCCCCAACGTGATGGTGTATTCCAACAGGACAACGAACCCTGGCACAAGGCATGTCTCCTTCTGGATTGGTTCGAGGAACACTCTACTGACTTTCGAGTGCTCCCTTAGCCCGCTAATTCGCCGGACATCAATCCAGTCAAACTTCTGTGGGAGTGCCTTGATCGCCATGTACGGCAGCTGGACCCTCCACCTATAACTCTCGAAGCTCTGTGGACACATACCGCGCACTTCTTGCGTCCATGCCACGTCGCCTAGCAGCAGTTACAGCGGCGAAGGGTGGCTAATCCCATTACTAAGTGGGTGGTCATAATTGAGTGATATGACAGTGTACATTGCTCAGTACAGTTTAGAGTAATGTTCTGCATAGCTGTTGCCAAGTATGTCTGCATTGGGCCAGTGCCTGGTCCATCAGGTGGACAGTTGAGTGGAGATACGGGGATTTCCAACAGAAACTATGACACCTGAAAGCACAGTTGTACCGATACAAGGTTAGTTTAGGTTAGGGTACCAACATTTAAATTACACCTTTCTTCCAATGTCTTGGAAATACTGTATTCCTTGAAAGGTACCATCTTTGTTGAGTCCTGAGATGGTTGAGGCAATGACTGAAGAAAGCTCCTCCAGTGAAGAAAAACATTCCATTGATGTCTAGGCTGTAAGCTCTAGGTTCCACTTATATTTGATCAGCAGTAAGGTCAAAACCCTTCTCATCACCAGGTCGTGTATTATCATGCAAAAGGGGTGGTTCATCTATAAGCAATATGAAGCAGTCGCACTTGGAACTCTCTCTCTCTGTTATGATGTTCCATGGTGATCAACACCAAAAATCATCTTACACCGACTTGTCACAAAAAAAGAGTTGTACATTAGAAAATTGAAACATATGAGCTGATCCTCAAGAATTCAACAACTCTACCCACGCTGTGAAGTTTGTTACAATTGTTCCATCCATGATGCATTACTTTTGAAGTGATCCTCTTATATATTCAACCCATTTTCAAGAATATAATCCTTAAATAATACTGATTATACACATCCAATACCTTGAATTGCCTAATATCCAAAATGTCTTTTACGGGAATAAGCTTGATAATGGTGCCTTCAGAATTTGACTCTTTAAGAACTTTGCTTTGTGGCATTGTTTCATTGGCTGCAGGCACATTCTGATTCAAGAGCATTAATGATTTCTTTAGAGAAGTCATATTGTTCTTTTGGAGACTTAAGTATCGATTCCTTAACGATTTCCATTGTAATCTACCAAACAAAAACCCAGATATTTAAATAACGTCACATTTAAAAGATGTTAATTTTACATTGTACAGAATAAAAATTTTACTTGGATAGGACACGAAGTTGATTAGTTTCGGCATTGATTTTTTGTTTCGATTTCTTTTGTCTCTTTCTCTTTTTTTTCTTTTTACTCCTTTCAGTGTCGATTTCAATCTCGGTGGATTCTTCCTTGGACTCTGCAATCTGAAATTTATAGCTGCTATTGAAATGGTTTCTCAATTATCCTGTATTTTCTCCTTCGACCTTACCATTATTGCAGTCTCGGTTGAATTTTCTTCGTTTCTTTTTTTCTTCTTCTTTGGAGGGTTTTTGTCATGATCCTCCTCTTCCTCGTCAATTTCATCATCCTCTATTGTGTGTGTAAAAGATGGGCTTCTCGATCGTTTTCTGCTGTCCTTTCCATCGTGTTCCATTTTCAATTCTTTGAAATCATCTATGGATGCACCAAAATGCTTTAAGAAACAATAAAACATTATCAACTATCCAGTTTCTAAAAATAAGCAAACTGTCAATGCAAGCTAATACAAAGTGATCGAAAAGTTGTGCACATCACAGTAAGCAAATAATTTTGCAAATTCCAGAAATATAGCACTTATTAATAATGTACACCATAACCCACCTATAATGAACTCGCTTACAGCAAAATTTCACTTATAACAAAAATTATCTCCAGCCCGACCCTAAAAACCACATCTGAGTTAGTGGAGCGCTCTCATAAGTAGATTTTACAACACAACGCCATTGATTAGTAACCCTATACTTTGAATTCAATACAGCACACTGCACACCTAGAAATCGCCACAATTTCGTTGAGCAAACCTCATGATTCGTTGCGTGACATGATTCATGCTGTTGACGAAAAGGATAACTGCAAAAACGGACTGTTTTGGATGCCATGTTGAACGTGGCAACAAGTGCCGGAAAAGTCATACCAAAATGCGGGGTTTTTGAAGGACAGTCCTACAGAAGAACCAGAGGAGGATGAGGAAGACTGGAGGAGTTGAGGAATGGGACGTATAGAGAAACGTTAGCAACGATCTCATTTAGGGTGTGTCTAAAAAGTCCGACCAGTTGCCAACGTTTGCTTCCGTTTGTCCGTTCATGGACAGCGTGGTCGTGGAATTTTGCTTCAAAATGGCGTCACAGCAAGGTTCCTCGTCATATTTCGCCATCTTCTTTCTCCAAACTATATTTATTACGTATCGGGGGCTCGAACACTTGTATTTTCTACTTTAGTCTGCCATTTTGATTCTACTCACCGAGGCAACCGACCAGTCGTTACTTTATGAATCGCGGGTCCGAATCGGGAGAAAAATTAAAATGAATAAAGCCAGTTACGTATGCCTGCATCGTTCCCGCGTCGATCGGACATAGTCGAAATTTCGAGTCAGTCATTGGTGGCTCCAAAATGAGCTTTGCGACAGGCTTTGACAGGTCACAACCGGTCGGACTTTTTAGAAACTGTGGAACTCTGTCAAGGCAGACAAAATGGAGAATCTGAAAATGAAAGTGAAGACGAAGAGCCTTTACCCGAGCCAGCGTCATCGTTAAAGCGTGCACATGCAGGTCTAGTGGATCTATGAGCATACATATAGTCACAGAATAATGCCCCAGAAGAATTATTAAACGGTTTTTATAAATGGGATGATTACTTGAACAAGAAACTTATTACAAAGCGTGTGTGCTAAAGTCGATAACCGATTTTTTTCAACCTAACTGTGAATAAAATTTTATAAAAACAAAAATCTGTGTTTATTAAGTTTTTTCATACCCTATCCCATTTATAACGAAAAAATTCTTTGTCCACGTGAATTTCGTTATAAGTGAGTTATGATGTATAGTGAATTCGGGATAAAACAAATTAATTTCTTGCACCTTAGTACTCTCAGTCACCGAGCCAGTTCATGTCACTTGTAAACAAAACAAAATTTGTTAAACTTAAACAACTAATGTTATGTTGAAATGAAGCACATTCAAAGTCCAGGCCTCGAAGTGAGAAATAAAAAAAATATAGGAGCTAATACAATGAAATATAGGATACTATTTTGATGCATTATAAGCCTGTTTATATTAATTAATGCAGACCCCATTTTTGTTTAGAACAAGTGTGTAATATTGAATATACTGGTACATTACAATGTATCATATGCTAGTTTCGTTTAAAATTCGTCAGATCGAAGTTTGTTTTATCCCCAACCCCCCTCCCCAGTCTTTGTAGTGCTAATTATTCTGTCTTCAATTTTGGGTGCTTTTTCCGGTCAACATTTTTCGCATTATAGTAGAATACTTATGGTATTTTGTGTTTTGCTGTAGCCAATGTACGCTGTATTAATCTAACGTAAGAAACATGTCCTTACTTTTTACTAATTGCCACCAATGCAATGCCATGAGCACACCACGTGATTTTCTTGATAGTTATTCCAGTATTGCCAACTCAAATTTTCAGATCGCGCTAACGGTGTTGCTAAAACGCGCCAAAAACCGCTAAAATTCGTCGAAAACGCGTTAACAAAGCGCTAAGTTGGAGCAAATATCACCAAAGATGTGATAAACGTTTATAAAAACAAATTATTAGCATTATGTAAACATCTACACCACTTATTATACATAATACAACGGACATGGGTATTTTTGGGCAGCAGCAGCATTGCCCATTGGTTTAGAGTGTACATTTATCCAGGGCAGAGCCAATAAAAGTCCGGACTGGAGCAGTTTTAATGTATTTGCAAAATAGATAATTCATCTGTTTAAAACGTGTTAAAATATCGCTAAAATAGTACCATCGCGCTAAATTTTGCGCTAGAAAAAGAAAAACGCGCTAAAATAGTGCCACCGCGCAAAATTGAATAATGTTAAAGAGGGTGCCACTCTCCCTCGTCATTTTACTTTTCTCACGGGAAAACATTACTCATGATTACTTTCTTTTGAGTAACTGGCCACGAAACTCATGGCGATGTAATAGTGCGGGTTGTGATATATTTGCGATATTAACTGACACTCCCATTTAAACGCAATCCAGCTGTTATTTTGACCACCAGATAGCAAAACATCAAAGTCTGCTCTAAATAATCAGATAGACTTCAACATAAAATTCAACTAGTTATAAACTGTAAATTTTTTATCTTATGAATTCAAAATGATTCATAAATGAAGCACAGATTGCTCAAAGTGCCATCTACTTCCGGGACACGCCGATAGCATTGGAACAGTTACAAGTGGCATAATCTCTTCAAATAAGAAACCATACAGTAGGTAAAAGCAATGATATGGCACATGAGTACTTTTAGGACGATTAATACGTCCCAAGCTAATCCCGTACTGAATGCTGGGATTGCCACCTAGCTGCCGCCACTGAATTACACACAATACTTCCAGTGCTACTCATGAATATTCATGCCTGTGGACATATGCCCTTAAAGGCGTATGTCCACAATAAAAGGACGGTCCTTTCGAAAATTCGCGATTCAAGTGCAAGGGTTTTTTCTTCCGCTGTGGTTTTTCCGTTGATTGAATTTTGGATGAATAGACATATTGATAATGTTTCTAATGCAGTAGCAGTTAGACTATTTATTAAAATATAGGAGATATATAGGACACTTTTGAACGATTTCTTTATAATATAGGAAAAATAGGAGAACTTCAAGGCCTGAAAGTCACTTGATCATTTGACCACTTTAAACTCATAATTTTTTTTTTTATAATAATGAGTAAAAAAATTTAAATAATTTGAAAAGACTTGAAAATATCACAACAAATTAATAAGCTTGAGGTTATAAAAAAACACTTACTTCACAAGCAAGTTTTGCTGATTTTGGTGAATCAAACTCCACAAAAGCAAATCCTTTATGTTGCTTGCTTGATTTATATTTTGGTAAATTAACATAGGTCACCTGGCCATAAGCACCAAAGATATTTTTTAACCATTCGTGATCAACATAATAAGGCAAATTCTCCTATAAATACATATTAAACAAATACATGCACGTAAATATTTAGATAATTAATTTTTGTAACAAAAATATTTCAAGATAGGGTATACAGTCTAACCCTGATAACTCGTCAACGGACCACATAAAAATTTTGACTTATCAGGTTTTGGAGTTAACCAGTAAGTTGAAAACGAGGCTATATGACCACTACAAAGATTACATGGTACTCGCAATATTTCTCTGAATTTGATTAGTTTTAATGAGATCCATATACAAATACAGTACGGACCCAGTAAAATATGGTCCGTTCCAACACTAAATCAATTCCAATGCTATTTTGGCATGGCTTCCGAATTCTACTTCTGGTTTGTAAAAATTTTCAAAAGGCATGGCCATTTATGCCCATTTATTTTTCATCTGATGACATTCATGATACAGTGCTCCCTCTATACAGGGTGTTTTTGAATTGAGTACAGATTTTTTGGGAGATGATAGAAGAGGTCCTTAGGAGTATTTTTTGTCATATGAACATGGAGTCCCCGCAGCTCCGTTTACTTACAATACTGCATTGAACAATCAAATGACATCGGGCGCAGTGTGCGTTGGTAGGCCTAGGTTATTTTATTTTTAAAAATTAACACAAGCAATGTAACAAATCTTTACCTACTGCTTTCCCAGAATGCGATTAGTTCATTTCCATATGGACTAATCGTATTTTACAAAGGGGTTGGATACCATGGAATCTCCTTGACGAAGTTTGTCCTAAGACTTTTCAACAAACAAGCACATGCACCTTGAAATTTCTTTGCAAACAATTACTTTAAAAGTTATTACAGTAGATTGCTTGTGTTAATTGTTAAAAATAAAATAATCTAGGCCTACCAACGCACACTGCGTCCCTGTGTCATTTGATTGTTCAATGCAGTATTGTAAGTAAACGGAGCTGCGGGGACCCCATGTTCATATGATAAAAAATACTTCTAAGGACCTCTTCTATCATCTCCCAAAAAATCTGTACTCAATTCAAAAACACCCTGTATACAGGGTGAATACAAAAGTCTGAACCCCCCTTTTATTTTTTGAACCGAAGCAGATATGTCAATTTAGATGAATCCAATAAATAGGAAGTTGTGGGTGGCCTATCCCATGGTGCACTTTTCATCATCCCAAATATGCAAATTAGGACACATTCAAAATTTATCTCAAAAACCGTAAGGGATAGAGAAAAAAACCCAATTGCAAACTTGTTCCGCTTAAAAAAACAAACAAAACAAAAAAAAAAATCATCCAAATCGGACCAACCAATCACCTACAATCACGTGGTGAACTGTTTGTAGCTTACAAACAGTCACACTGCACAAGGAAAAGTGAATGTTGATATTTCCACCATGTAAAGCACAAATCAAAAAATTAACATAAATTACCATACCCATATTCACTTTCATGTGGAAAAGCAAATAAAAGGCATGTTTCAGCACACAGAAGACAGAACAGTTCCAGGATGGCAAACTACACTGTTCCGTAAATGGTCAAAAGCTACACGTGATTGTGGGTGATTGTTGGTCTGATTTGGATGATTATTTTTTGTTTGTTTTTTTATGCTGAATAAGTTTGCAATTGGGTTTTTTTCTCTATCACTTACGGTTTTTGAGATAAATTTTGAATGTGTCCTAATTTGCATATTTGGGATGATGAAAAGTGCACCATGGGATAGGCCACCCGCAACTTCCGATTCATTGGATTCATCAAAATTGACATATCTGCTTCGGTTCAAAAAATAAAAGGGGGTTCAGACTTTTGTATTCACCCTGTATATACAACCCGTGACAATAAAGTTCGGTGAATGATGGCATATTGAGAGTGGATTGCTCGCTTACATGAAACAGCAGTTACTATCCTTCAAAATAATCACCGTCGATGGTAATGCACTTCTGGGAACGCCTGTACAAGTCCTGGAAACTCCTGGCGTAGTCGTTTTTAGGGATAGCCTTCAGTTGAGTCGTAACATTACGTTGGATGTCTGGCCACTTCAGGGGAAGTCTTCTACGGTTCTGCAATGATTTGGGCTATGTCCTGAACAGTTTGCACTTAATCACCTTGAGGGTTTCAGTTTTATCTTTAGAATTATCATTATCTGGAGCATGGCCGTACCCGGAAGGGAGGGGACTGAAGCATGGCTGCGCCCTTCCCCTTGAAATTGACCACCTTACCAATTCAAGAACTGAAACAAGTGGTCGAACACTGATGTCGACAACTGATTCAGTCTCTTCCAAAAGGAATTCGCGCTGTCATTGATGCCAATGGTGTCCCTACTAAGTACTGTATTAGTGTTAGTTTTGCTCTTTGTTACATTCTTTTTTTATTATTCAGTTAAAAAAAAGTCACCCGATGTGGAGAAATACAAATATTGAAGAAGACGAAACACAGATGAAACGAAAATGATATTGTTTTAACTGAAACTTCATTCAAAACAATATCATTTTCGTTTCGCCTCCTCGGAACCGTTTAAACCACTCATAAACACACTTCAAAGTAATAGCACTTTCTTTGTAAACTGTTGTCATCATTTCATGAGTCTCTTTTGTTCGCTGATCCATTTTGGGTTTCGACCGCGTGTACTATGCCTTCTCTCTTCAATGTCTTGTTTAAACACAATAAACACACTCGCAGTGTTGATTCTCTCAAATTTGTTTAAACATGTCTCGACCTGTCTGGGGCAGGATACGACGATGGTGCACTCTTACGACCGTTAGCAATTTGACGTCATTCACTGAACTTTATAGAGAATTCACTTTTTTCTCGAACTTCTGTTACTTTTACATCGAAAAAGGCAATGAAATAGCGAAGGTTCGATACCAAAATGAGGACTGCCAATCAGAAGTGTATGACTGCTTCTAAAAACTCGTTTGCGATCATTCAGGCAATGAACTTTATGGTCAACATGAACACTTCCTCTAAAAATGAACTTTCAATTGTCAAGATTTACTATGTCTAAATATTCTCCCATTGAACGATTGCAATCGAGTGTGATTCACAATTTTGTGTTCGCGCTAAGTTTTGATTTTCACGATGGCTGCCAGCGACTGTGAAAGATTCCTGCATAGTTTTCTTGGTCATGTGATCATAAATATTAAAGTTGAAAAATGAAATAATGTTTCAACAGGCAAAGCTTGTCTTTTTAAGATAGGTTTTGCTTAAATTTAGGAATACCTATTCACTAAAACCAAAATTTCTTTGAGTTATCTGGGATTTATTAAAAAATTTGTTTGAGTTAATGAGTGAATTTTCTATTGAATTAGATGCTCTGGGGGATGGAACTTAAATATCGTTTGAGTTAACCGGGAATTTGAGTTATCCAGGTTCGACTGTATTAAAAAAAAATGCTTATATGTATAATATTCTAGAATAATACTGCCTGATGAAATACTAAGTAACTGTGGATAGTTATAATAAATGAAGAAAAAACACCACCCAGAAAGAATTTTAATGCACCGTATACACATTTCGGTAACCTTGTGGCCATCATTCAGCGGAATACAAGGAATACAGACACAACAGGTTCTGTTTATAAACAGTATGAGGCAATCAGGACAAAGGACCAAAGGGCCAATGGTAAAAAACTAAAGTAATATACAAGGCGCATCCAGAAGTTAAGTTTCCCTATTTAAAAAAAAAAAAAAAAAGAACTCACGCTTACAGGAACATATTTATTGGCAACAAGTACAGCAATGTTTCAGCTATTTTTCAACATAGCCACCACCAGAATTAAGACACTTGTCGTATCATGGGATCAACTTTTGTAACCCCCTGTCATAAAACTATGCCGCCTGTGAATGGAACCAGCGTGTGACAGACATCTTCAGCTCTTCGTCATTGCCAAAACGCTCACCAGAGGACAGGAACGTCTTGAGGTGGAAGGAAGTCACAGAACACCGTGCACATCACTTTCCGTGCCGACAGCGTCTGTTTGAATTTCGTCTTGACCAGAGATCCACTATGCCGCCAATGCATTGACTGCTGCTTGGTTTCCGGGGTGATGTACGAAATCCAAGTCTCATCGCCCGTGACGATCCTGTCGAGGAACTCGTCACCGTCATCGTGATACCGTTGCAGAAATGTCAGTGCTGCTCCTAAGCGTTGAATTTTGTGTTCGGGTGTCAGGATTTTCGGCATCCACCTGGCACACAATTTTTTTAACAGCAGGTGCTTAGTGACAATCTCATGCAACAAGGATCGCGATATCTGTGGAAAATGGGTGCTCAGCTCCGTAATCGTGAAGCGACGGTTCTCCATCACCCGCTTCCGCACAAGCTCAACAAGATCATCATTGATGAGGGATGGTCGCCCACTGCGCTCTTCATCATGGACACTTTGACGACCTTCGGAAAACTGCCTACACCAGCGACGCACCATCTGCTTACTCATGATGTTCGGCCCATAGACCTGACAGAGCTGACGATGAATTTCAATTGGCGCAATGCTTTGTGCATTCAAGATCTTTATCACCGACCGAACCTCGCAGGCGGCGGGAGAAGAAATAAGAGCTTCCATTTTAGACCATTGCTACCATGCTACTTGCACGAGGCGGGACCTGTCCGGCTGGCATATAATTGATACGTCATAGGTCTGTAACACATGTGCAATTGACACGGCTAATTACGTTAACTTTAAAGGGGAAAACACCGGGAAACTTACTTTCTGGATGCGCCTCGTAATTGGCAAAAGCCAATGGTAAAAAAAAAACTAAGGTAAAATTACATAAGCCAATGGTAAAAAACTCAAGTAACGAAATAACAAAAGCCAACAATAAAAAAAAACTAAGGCAGTCAAATTACAGAATCCAAAGATTAAAAAAAAAACTTGTGTAATTTTCCATTTTTTATTTAATATCTATAATTTATTGTATTCTAGGATTCTTGTGTCTCGTCCGTCTCTCCTACATCCATCAGTTATATCTCATGGAATTTATACCATTACATTATAATTGTACTTACTACATATATAGTGCTTTCGTCAAAATCATTCCTTTTTTGGATAGGTGTAATACGTCGTATATTTTGCGATGTCTCATCTAGCTATAAAACAGATACGAGTTTTACATGTTTTGTAATTATTCTAATTAGTTTTGGTAAACATGAAATTTTAAATATAATAAAACTGAAAATAACCTCCAAAAATTCTGATGTAGATAAAGCTTGTGCCAGTTCTTGCAAGTTTGTAGTAAGAGCTTGAATTTTATTAAATTTCAGAAAAACATTCAAGTCTACATCTGAAAAGAAATTAGTCTACATTAAGTCCAATATACAGGGTGTATCAGGTTCGATGGTCATAAAGTACCTAGTGTGATCATTTGCATGATTACAAACTTAAAGTTCCTTATCGAAAATGTCGAAAACTCAAAATTTAAATTGCGTCATTACGTCATTTATGAACTTTCCGCACCAGCAGTTCATTAAATTCAAAGGGCGGCAATTGTTGAGATTAAATGACGTTTTCGACAGGTTTTCAGCAAACTTCGCGTGATGTTTACACCCTTAACATTTGAGTTTTGAACATTTTGCATAAGGAACTTTAAGTTAGTAATCATGCAAAGGATCATGCTAGGTACTTTATGACCATTGAACCTGATACACCCTGTATACATATCTAAAATATATCAGTTGAAATATGAAAATACAATATAATCCCGATAATTTGAGGCTCCATGTATTTTGAGCTGAATTGCTCTCGAAATGTAAATCTTTCCCTGTAGTCAGGGCTTTTCTAAGTTGGGATACAGTCAGCCCCAATTACCTCCATTTATCGGGGCTCTACTGTAATCAAAACTTCCCAATAAAGAAAATATTAATATTAAATTAATTAAGGATTTCTAAGAAAATACCGGGTGGGCAAGAAATAACGTGAGGTGTTCAGAGCTTGCTAGCGGGAATTCTATTAGGCCAAATGCAGTACATTTTGGTGTATATACTTAGTGGAACATGCAGTTTCGATTTCTGCAAAAAAAAAATAGTACCAAAAGTCGCCATAGGGGGCGCTTATTTCAAGAAAACAATGAATACCTAATTGTCAAATGAACAAATACTGTACAAACCAACTTTAGTAACAACAATAAACAATGTTTTATGTTTAATTACAAATGTGTTTCAATGTGACCACCAGTGTGCTGTTCTAATAGCTGCATGCAATACACGCCATTTTCTACAGCAGCTCGCAGCATATCTGCATTAATTAGTCTGATATGTAACGTTATTTGATCCTTTAAGGTTAAGAGGTCAGGAAAATGTGCTTGATACACAAGGCTTTTCAAATATCCCCATAACCAAAAATCACAAGGGTTGAGATCAGGCAACCTGGGTGGCCATACCATGAGAAATGCACGACTAATTATTCTGTTGTCTGAAAAACGTTCTCGCAAGATCTGCTGCACCTGACGTCCGATGTGCGGTGGCACACCATCCTGCATAAAAATGGTAGAATCCAGACAACCCCTTTCCTGCAATCGTGGTATCACAAAATTCTCAAGCATATCGGCATACCTGGCAGAATTGACGGAACAAGTCACCGGTCCACAGGGACGGATTTCTTCAAAAAAATACGGGCCGATGATGAAAGAAGCAGTAAAGCCGCACCATACTGTTAGTTTCAGTGAATGCATAGGAGTTAGCAGACACACTTGTGGATTTGATGCAGCCCAAATACGGCAGTTGTGGGTATTGATATCACCATTCAAATAAAAATGTGCCTCATCACTCCATAAAATTTGCCATGGCCATGCATCATCCACTTCCATACGTGCTAAAAATCTCAACGAAAAGTCAGTTCAGGTACGTTCATCTCCAGGAAGCAATTGTTGAACAGGTGTGAGTTTATAGGGATAAAATGTCAATATCTTATGCAATATTTTCCTCACCGTCGAATATGGGATATCTGTTTGGCGTGCTATTGCGTGCGCACTGCTGGTACCCTGTACAGTAGTCATCTCCTGTTCCACAACAGCAGTTGCAACTTCTTCAACGTGTTGCTGCCTGATTCGTTTGCGTCCCCAGCCTGGTTGCACTCCTAGAGTTTCGGTAGATTCAAATCGTTCAATCATTTTTCGTAAGTTAGTTATGCTCATCGGTCCTCTTCGTAACGTTTTCAATCGCCAGAATTCACGAAGGGCAGCACTTGCATTGTCGCTCCTCTGATAAAACAACTTGACTAATAGCGCCCGGTCAGGCAGAGTAGGCGTCATTCGTCAGGCCATTTGTTCGTGAATGATGGGAAATCCTCAGCCTTGCCTTGTATTGTCATGATTGCTCAACACACAACACGCTTATGCAAATGTATTCATTGTTTTCTTGAAACAAGCGCCCCCTATGGCAACTTTTGGTACTATTTTTTTTTTTTTTTTTGCAGAAATCGAAACTGCATGTCCCACTAAGTATATACACCAAAATGTACTGCATTTGGCCTAATAGAATTGCCCCTAGCGAGCTCTGAACACCTCACGTTATTTCTTGCCCACCCAGTACAAGAGTTGCTTTAAAATTGATTGTTAGAAGATACAAATTAATTTTTTCAAAAGTTTGCTTTATACATCTATATGTTATTTATTCTTAGTTAACAAAACGCATTTATTAGATGGCCTTCGAGATCAGTTTTGTTTTTCGATCAAAGGCTAGTATATCGAATGAACAAAAACTGTGGGCAACCAAAAGAAGCAACAAATGGATCTTCCAATTTATGATACAATTCAACAAATCACTTAAAAGGTAACTTACAACCATCAGAAGATTCGGATATAATAGTTGACATGAATTTATCCTTTGACAGATTAGAGTCGCTGAAATAAAATTCCATCTGGAAAAAGAACAATTTAAAAAAGTAGGAAATATTAATCACAGCAACAAAACTTACAGACATCACTTTTGCTTAATTTATATTTAATGGCAAAGAAATGTTATGAAATAAGAACTAGAAATCTATTTAATTTTTATTTTCACATGTTTTATGAATTTTGAAAACACTATGGAATTGCTGACAAAGAACAACCCAAAAATCAATACTGAAATCAATGAAGATCTTTCCTCATTTGGGAAATTAAACAGATCAAATCAACATAGGCGTATTATCTCCTTATCCAAATTTATGAGGTTCATTTTTAAAGTAAGAACCATTTTGTAATAAAAGCAAAACTACTATATATTTTCAAATTATTTTTTTCTTTACCAGATTCTATGTATCTTAAACTATTTTTCCATATAATTTCCAAGTTTATGTAAGCACTTGTCATAGCGCTCAATGTACTTCCGCATGTTAACTTCATAAAAGCTGCTGCCGATGAAGAAAGCCACGCAGTTTTCACTTATTCATCGTCGCTGAAATGCAGGCTGCCGACGACTTCCTTTAGATCCAGGAACAGGTGGTAGCCACTACATGCGAGGTCCGGAATGTAAGGTGAGTGTCAAGTTGTTCCCAACTAATCAGATTTTTTGTTTGGGAACAGCTTGACCACCCGCCTTACAAGTCCAGACCTCCTGCATTTCAGCGACCATTATTAATTCTGACAAGTGAAATTCCTAAGGAAATTTCAAGAGGAAGAATTTATGCTGTTGCACTATAACGCTTGACTACATATCAGTCGCAGAACCTGGCTTGACTTACTTTACAGCGCTGATGTGACAAACGCTAATTACCATCGCTTTTATTAAACTGAAGGAACACCTTCATGAAATGAGGTTCAAAGATGAAGATTCCCTCATGACGGCTGCCAAACACTGGCTCAGATTCGCGGTCAAGAGTTTTACCATACAGGCATCAAGGCCCAATGTGGCATAAGACGGTTGAAAAGAAGATTATGTGGAGAAATGACATCCTAAAGAATGTCTCATAGCAAACATATAAACATATAAGAATGTCTCATATAACTTATTGTATAAATAGCAAAGATGTAGAATAAAAATGGAATATAAAAAATTGTTGTGCATTACTTTTAGAATGCCCATGCATTTTACAGCTTTTTGCAATTGGTAAAATGTAGTTTTCAATGGGGAAGTTGCATGGAATTTTTTTTACAAATTAAAGTACTGTTTCATACAGATTGTGTTATGCTGAATAAAAAATCGTTGTTAAATTTATTAGAAACATTAAAGAACCCTATTAAAATTAGCGCTAAAAACGTGAAACCACGCCTCCCAACGAAAACTATATCTGACGTCACTTTCCACCAAACGCAATGATTTTATGTGCATGTGAAGCTCGATCTGATGATTAAGCATTGTTGGGAGGAAGCTTTAACCATTGTTGGCGATAATTATGAGCAGGCAAGTGACATCATATTACTCACAGGCTATGACGTACCGTTTTCTTGTGGTGTCAACTTTAATATTTTTTTAAAAAATAACTATGAATATTTTTCACAAAAGAATTACTATTCCTTGATATTGATAACGAATACTATAGAAAACAATAATTTAAAATTTTCATGCAACTTCCCCATTGAAAAAAATAATCTTTTCAAAATAAAAAATGCAGCTTTCAAATTAGAAAATAAATAGACAAAAATTCATAAAATTTAAATCACAGAAACAAAATAATTTATATAATAAAATTAAAAAAACGTTCCTGTTATCCCCACTCTCCCGTACCCTCTAGTGGCAATTATTAAGTGCCGAAAAATGTTTCATGCTATCAGTGTTTTGAATTATTTACAAAATGGCTGTAATTGATACAAAGGCACGTGCTCTAATGGTACCCATATGACCCCCTCAAAAATTTTCAATGATAAGATATGGCATGTTATATATCAAACAACTTGGAATGATGTGTCATGAATGGATATAACGTAAAATAAATGATAGTCGAAATTGGTTCAAAGTAACCTGGTTTAGTGGAACCGTTATGGTTCATTGAAACTTTCAATGCTAAAATATGGCATGTAATATATCAAACGATTTGGAATGATGTGCCATGAATGAATTTAACGTAGAATTAATGGATGAACTTGTTCAATGATTATCCACGTAGCTTTGAACCAGTTTGAATAATCATTAATTTTACGTTATATTCATTCACGGCACATCATTGCAAGTTGTTTGATATATTACATGCTACATCTTAGCATTGAAAGTTCCAATGAACCATAATGGTTCCACTAAACCAGGTTACTTTGAACCACGACTATCATTTATTTTACGTTATATTCATTCATGACCATCATTCCAAGTTGTTTGATATATTACATGCCATATCTCATCATTGAAAATTTTTGAGGGGGTCATATGGGTACCATTAGAGCACGTGCCATTGTATCAATTACGACCACTTTGTAAATAACTGGTTTGGTTTGGTTGGTATTAACGTCCTTTTCAACTGCTAAGATCATTTCAGGACGGCGTTATAGGAGCCGCAAATTTTGCCTCGCAACGGTTCTTTTCTCGCACTAACCCAGCAAACGACTACACGGGACCAACGGCTTTACTTCCCTTCCGAAGGAAGTGCGTGATCTCAGAATTTTCCCCCTGAAAAAATCCTCGTCGTCCTCGGCCAGGGTCGAACCTGCGTCCTCGGGTTGTAAATAATTCAAAACACTGATAGCATAAAGCACCTTTCGGTACTTAATAATTGCCACTAGAGGGTAAGGGAGAGTGGGGGTAACAGGAACGCTTTTTTAATTTTATTATGTAAATTATTTTGTTTCTTTGATTTAAATTTTATGAATTTTTGTCGATTTTTTTTCTAATTTGAAAATTGCATTTTCTATTTTGAAAAGATTAATTTTTCAATTGAAAACTAAATTTGTAAAAACAAAATCAAATTTACCTGTTCTCGGATGACTTTATACAATTTCTTTTTTCTTTTACGAAATCTTTTTTCTTTGCGTTTTTCTCCATCATCTACATCTAGTAAAATGTCTTCTTTTTCATTATCATCCATTTTAAATTATAATCTAATTAATAAAAGAAATAAAAAAGAATTGATGGGAAATCAAAAAACACATTTCAGCCTATCACGTGCAAAAGAAAAAAAAAAAAAAAAAGAATAGAAACAAAATTTCATGGTGAAGAAAGTTGTAATAATACTGATCTCAGAAAGGAAAAAAGAACATTTTTTCTGCACTAGGTTTACTCAAAAAAGATTATCAAATGTGGATGTGGTGTCCAATTCTTTTTGTCACTATTTAAATATCCACTGCTTTATAGTTGTCTCTTTACACATGTAATATGTTTCACATTCTTTGTCTTAGTTTCAAGCTTATGTATAAGTTTTATGTTAGGATTTTACAGATGCTTAGGTGCGGCAATAAAAAGTTTTAGGAAACGCTGTTTAGGTATGCAGCTTGCAGCACATATTTGGTGATAGCCTTGAGTTGTTGGCTTTGAAGCTAGATAAGACTGCACAAACTTGGGACAGTCTATGACAAGTATGGTCATCAATGGCATTACTGAATGCTCACTGAGTTGGTGAACTCCTTTATTGTTATGTTCATAATATAACTTTGATACAGTTACCCTTGGTTGCATGCACTACTTTGGCCAATTATGTGTTTATGATCAAATCATGTAGATCAAGCCACAAATGTAGATGAGGGAGTTTCTTAGGAGTTCAACTCCCCCTTCTTAGTGTCAGCCCCCCCCCCCTCCCCCATTAAGCGATAGAACTTATAATCTGAACTCTCCTATCAAACAATTAGGTCTCTCTTACGTACTATCAACTAATTGCCAGCAACTGTTGCTGCGAACAACCAGAAATGATAGGAAACTGAAGATGGGAGACCGAATAGGTAAACAAATAGCTGCCATCGTTCGTATCGCTCTCTCGTTTGTTCTCGCTTTCCTATTGACGTTCAGCATCAGCAAGATGGATGTGAAGGATGTAGCTGTAGTAGCTATACAGGGTGTTTTTGAATTGAGTACAGATTTTTTGGGAGATGATAGAAGAGGTCCTTAGAAGTATTTTTTGTCATATAAAATTGGGGTCCCCGCAGCTCCGTTTACTTACAATACTGCATTGAACAATCAAATGACACCGGAATGCAGTGTGCGTTGGTAGGCCTAGATTATTTTATTTTTAACAATTAACACAAGCAATCTACTGTATGACTTTTACAGTAATTGTTCGAAATGACCGCCATTTGCTTCATAGCACAATTTGCAACGCCTTATGATGGATTGATGTACGCGTGGAAACAGTTGATTTGCACGGTCGCTGATGTCACCTGCTGCCACGACAACACGAGCCGCCAATTCTTCTTCGGTATCTACGGGTTCGGAGTACACCATTAATTTTATGCTTCCCCATAAAAAAAAATCCATCGGTGTGAGATCTGGTGATCTCGGTGGCCAAGCAACTGGTCCGCCACGACCAATCCAACGACCAGGATACGTCTCATTTCTTTGCAACAATTACTTTAAAGTTATTACAGTAAATTACTATAAGTTAAAATGAAATGAGACAAGGGGGGATAATGACAAGGTTTAAGAAAAAGCGAGGATAAATGCAAAATGCTATTTCGGGTCTAGTACATAATGCTAAATGCTCTTGAGCATCTATTTTCACATTAATTTGGAAAATCAAGGCGTGTGGGCTTCAGAAGCGCAGGGTCTAGTGAAGCTAAACCGTTAGCATCATCCTCGGGCTGGCCATTATTGTTTATTTCAAAGAAATAAGCAAAAAACACGATCGAGAAGGGGTGGTTGCTTGCACAGTGCGTAGACGCCAATAGAAACAAGCCACCCTAGCAGTTGTGCAAATTTCCAGTCTCTGAATGCGTTGCTTTTGATTTTCTGACAGTTGCCGAAACGACGTGCGTAAACGAAACTATTCTAGTTATGCCTTGAGGTTGCTAGCAACCAGAAAGAACAGGAAACCATAGATGGGAGACCGATTGGATAAAGAAAGCGTTCTCGCCTTCATTCGGCATCGGCCAGCTACCTCTCAAGATGGACGAAGGATGTAGTCCCAGTATCGATATTATTAAAAAGAAAGCAAAAAGGGGGAAGAAAAAAAAAAAAAAAATATTGGGTGCACCCTCTATTACAAGAACGTCGAAATAAAGGCATGTTCAAAATTTTTTCGGTCTTCTCTTTTCTATTTCTAGGATAAACCTCTCCGCATCAAAATCCATAGCGTTTTTAATAGGAAAAAAGTCTTTTGACAGGAAACAAAGAGGAAGATGACAAAGTCCAAGAAAAAGCGAGGAATCACGTAAAATGCTATTTCGGGGCCTGGTTTATAATGCAAAATGTTCTTCTGGGGCCTATTTTCATAAATATTTGATCGTGATAAATCACAGTGCGGGACTTCAGAAACGCGGAACTTTTTGTGAAGCAGTGCCGTTTGCATCGTCCTCGGGCCGGCCGTGAATGTTTATTTCACAGATATAAACAGAAAACGCGATCGGGAATGGGTGGTTGCTCGCTTAGTGCGTAGATGTCAATAGAAATAACCCACCCCAGCGATTGTGCAACTTCCCAACTGCCGAATGCGTTGCTCTTGATTTTCTGGCCTCCGGCAACTTACGGGTTGCTGAAAACAAGTAAACGATAACTGTTCTAGTTATGTCTCGAGTAGGGATGCAACATCAAATCAAAACATCGATGTGCTGGAAACATCAATGTTTTTCTGTAATAGGAATTTCAATTACCAAAAAACGACAAATGAATATTTCTGCAAAACTTTTTCTTGATAATCGAAGGGGTTAGAGGGGAAAATGCGATTAAACTTTATGTGAATCTGGGAAAACAAACATGTAAATTATATTATGTTTATTTTTTCCAAATATACCATTCACTTCCTCACATAAAGTTTAATCAAAATTTCCCCCAAAAAACTAATTTTGGCACTTAGGTACATTATTGTTCTAACCCCTTCAATTGCAAGAACGATAATTTCAATTGCTACTGGTAAAGATACAGGGTTTGTCCAAAAAGTAATGTCAGTAAGTCAATTAGAAGACATTTATTGATCCGATCGGTACAATACATTAAAAGGTTTCAAAGCGTCGATACATCGCTTCCAGCGAGATTTCCAGGCATCGAAGGCGGAGGTCCTTTAAGAGCCTTGGTGCAAGCCTCTTTGACTTTGTCAACTGTCCCGAAACGATGTCCTTTCATCACTCAAGATTCATCACCTGTCTAAAAAGTGGCAGTCACTTTCACACAAGTCCCAAAGTTCCTGGCACGTTTCAACTCGACAAAAAACTTAATGGCAGTCCTTTGCTGAATTGAGCGCTGCATTGCAGCCAGAGTCCGTTTACTTAACCGTCTCTGATCGCGGCTTGCACGGGAGACAAAAACAAGGTTCACGAAAATGCCTATCTTGTGGGTCCCACTATCGTGCACTCTACGGATGGTCGGAGAGACTGAGCGAGCGCACTGCGACATGTATTTGCTTCACAGTAAAATCACTGACATTACTTTTCGGACAAACTGTATTTGGAAAGATTGCTATTGGCGGAATCAGTGAAAACTTATTTGATACATCGTGCATCCCTAGTCTCGAGGTTGCTAGCAACCAGTTGACAGTGCATAAGAGGCCTTACACCCCTCTTGGATGTCCTAACGGTTAATCTTCGGTATCTGCACAATCGCGCGATGACTGAATCCGCAAATCGAATTGTCGCGATTCCTGTAACCGGCCGGGGGGGAACCAACTGCCCCCTGTAACCAAATAGGTTGGGGTAAATATCAGTTCGTTAGAGGGGGGGTCTGGGGGGCACAGCCCCCCAGTCTGTAAAATATAAATTCACCTTTCTTGGTCGCATGATCGTTTGCGATTTGACTCGCGGTTGCGATTGTGCAGATACCGAAAATTTACCGTCCTAACTATTGTTTTGCTTAGGCACTTTCCACTTTCGTACACGGGGTGTAATTAAAGCTTCACCTCTAAGATTTTCTCTATCCTGTAGATGCGAACAAATACGATACAGTTATTCAAGCAATGCATAGACACAGCATGCAGTGGTAGGCAGGAAAAGTTCCAATTACATCTCAAGCTAGAGACTGACAAGCTGGAAACTGCTTGCAAGAACGCCCAACCAGGATATCTTTCATAGAAATAATTCCAATCAACCCGAAAATACTAATGGGATAACGTAACGAAAGTGTAACAGGCTTCAAAGCAAAACGAAAATCCTAGCTCAATACAAAACAATCGGTAAATCTAAATGAAAAAAAGAGTTAACAATGCATACTTTTTTGATGATAATCCTCGGATTGTTGACAAATAATTTAGTTACGCGAGACAGAGACCTTATCGGTTCAAAGGTGTATTAAGCACAAACAAGCTTTAATTTTTCTACCTTGCTAATAGCGACGTCAGTGTTTGGTCTATTTAAATTGATATAAAACAAATAATTATTTGTTTTCAGTATTTTAAACTGAAAGTTTACCATAAATATTTTTTATATAAGAAAATTTAAGTTTAATCCGCCATAGCGAAGGTTTCGAGATCAACACGAGATCGCGAACGAGAACCGAATGCAAATCGAACAGGAAGAGAACCAAATTGCGCAGGAGTCGAACTTGGGTCACAAATCAAACACCGTGTTTGATAGTTTATATACTGCTTTTGTTGTAATCAAACACAAGTTATCGTATTCAAACACCATATCTTCATCGGAAGGATCAAACTCGTTAATAGATGTAAAATCAGTAACAATGGAAGCGCAGACCGAGAACGTTGAAGGGGATTTGAAGCCGACTTTGCTCAGTAGCGAGCAGGTTGAACCCGAACTGGAGACCGATTCTTGTGATGGGAAGCCAATTTCAAATGCCCGTTCGTATTTCGGACATCTATTGTTTTGTTGGCCCCCCCCCCCCCAATTTATTTTTTAATATTATAAACATCAAACGGATGGAATAATAAAATATTAAAGCAGTACTATTTTATTTAATATATTTCCAGAGAAGATGGAATGGACAGCATCCCATATCAAAGCCTTATTCGTTGCCTATGCGAAGCACCGACACAAGTTTGAAGATATTAAATATAAAGGCAAACAAGTTTGGGGAATAATATCAAATGAACTGAAAAAACACGGAATTAAGGTACATTGTATTTCACTGAAGTTGTGCTAGTTTCTTAAAAATAATTTTAAAAAGAAAACTCGAATCCCAAATCTTTCCGAAGCGAGTTTTGGCCCCTCCCCCCACTAAAGCTTGTTGATAACGACCCTTACTTTTTCGAATTACTGATTAATTTTTATTTTTAAATATGGGACTATTATCTCAAAATGATAATGCAAAAGACTGTGTGGAACAAAGAGAAATATCGTGTTTGAAGCCCGTCAGCCTGCTTGAGATGGTTTGTGCATAAGAAATGAATGGGAGATGCGGGAGAGGGAGACTTATTGGTTAAATTGAACTATCTGACCACGGCGTTTTGCTTTTTTCGCGTTTGATTTAAATGCCAAATCTATCCGCCAGATGGCATCCGCTACGTTTTATATGAATTTTGTTCTAGTTTATTTACAAAAGTTTAGTGAAGATGAAAGTTAAAGACTTGAAAGAAAAGTTTCAGTTAATAGAAGCGAAAACTGACGGAAATAAACAAGTATTGACTAACAGTGAGCAAATTTTATAATGAATTACGATTTACGAAAGTGACGATGCTAAATATTGGGCTAGGCTACGATATCTCATTTAACCTCACTGAATTTTTCGATCTGTAGGAAATCCATGAAACTTGAGATTTTTGTTTTTAACATTGTTGTTCAAACATTGTGGAACTGAACAATTTACATGCATGTTCTTATACAGTATTCTTAACATTGCCGAGATTTTCTCCTCATTTCGACCATAGCGTCATAGCCTCAGATTCATAAAGCGTAAGCGCTGCCATCTATACTTAAATCAACCTATTGTTGGCGCGCGTTTTCTTTCCCGTCGATTGTTCAGGAAGCTGCGTTTTTTCAGATTACGTGACCAAGTCTAAAAGTAGTTCCAGTGATGAACGACCCACCGTACATTGAGAGAGGTTATCTAAAGAAAAAAACCACAGATTAAGGAGAAAAACAAATTTTTAATGTTTTCTCCTTAATCTGTGGAAAAAACTACCTTTAAATTTAACAACTTTTACCACTCTCGGCGCTGCGGGCCTCATTCAATGAGGCTCATTGGTCGCTGTTTTCCGTTAATCGAACGCCTTCGGCGTTCTGTCTACGACG
>JAHWFO010043346.1:0-21781 GCA_023313115.1 Rhysida immarginata | reverse complement strand
AGTGGCGTCACCTTTCCGACGAATGACGCTCTGAAGTCGTTGAGGCATGCTGGACACTAACTTCTGCGTTGTTTCTACTGGAATTTTGTCCCACTCTTCGGAAATATACGCCTCCAACTGCTGCAGTGTTTGAGGCTTCTGCTGTCTGACTTTTCGCTTTAAAATGCGCCATAAATTTTCAATGGGTGACAGATCTGGGCTGCAGGCAGGCCAGTCAAGCACCCTGAAACGCTGCTGTTGTAGCCAAGCCTTGGTATTCCGAGCAACATGAGGCTTCGCGTTGTCCTGCTGAAAGATGCTTGGTCTTCTATTGAACAACTTTTGGCGGGATGGACGCAGATGCTATTGAAGAATGTTTATATAGGCAGCAGAGTTGGTAATAGTGCCCTCGCAAAAGTGAAGCGATCCTGTCCCGGCTGCACTCGTGCAGCCCCACACTATCAGCGATGCAGGCTTCTGAACTTTCCTCTGGTAACAGTCGGGATGATTACTTTCGTGCTTGGTCCTTAGCACCTTGCAACCGTTGTTGCCATACATCACTGCAAAGGTGGACTCATCGGACCACAGAACACTATTCCACTGAGCAAAGGTCCACTTTAGATGGGTTCTGGCCCATGCTACCCGGCGACGCTTAGCTACAGTGCTCATAAATGGCTTCCTCTTTGTAGCGTATAAGTAATAGTTGCATCTTCTGATGTAACGGCGGACTGTGCTTTCGGATATGGGTATATGAAAATATTCTCGAGCCCAAACAGTCATTTCGCTTATGGGAGCATGCCTGTTTTTCACAATGTAACGTCGAAATACTCGTAGGTCCCTAACATTCAATAATCGCTGCTTGCCTGGTGCAGTCCCTGGTTCTGTTTTCCCGATTTCTCTGAAACACTAAATGATCTCATTAACAGTAGAGAGTGGAACTGATAATTCATAGGCAATTGCTCGCTGAACTGCTGTATAATTTTTTACCGCATACACGTTTCTACTGGCTTACCACGTCCCATGGTTCAAAACGACACGAATACTGTGCTCTGTCGCGTGGACGGTGTTTTTAAAGCCTGATGCAAAGCATTCTGGGCGTTTCTACAGCCTACAGGAAAGTTCTATATGCTGGCGACCCCTTGTGTACGAAGTTCTTTGAAACCTGTTTACAACGCAATTTTACTTAAATTTGAATAAATTTTTTCACACCATTAAATCGATTCTGAATCGATGTTGATATTGTTGCATCTACTCAGTAAATCTATTTTCATTAGCCTGCAATCCTCTATATGCACTTTTCACTGTGTTTTTAGCCAAATTAGTTGGTATCTGAAGTTTATTGACGCTCGGTTTGTACTAAATTTACGTTTCCTTGGTTAAATTATCCCTTCATTACAACGTACATCGTTCGAATGCCTTGCTCTGATTGGTCAATACAGCCCATGCAAAAATGGAAAATGGCAATGCATCAAACAGAATTTTCGAGGAATGGCTATTAAAATTCAATTCGGATGTGGGCAGGGAAAAAAGAAAAATAATTTTGGTGAAAGACAATTGTTCGGCACATTTTGTAAATGTACGTTTAGACAACATTTGGTTAGAGTTCCTTCCACCGAATCGCACGCACATCTACGCTACAACCAAACTCATGAGGATTTGTGGCAAGTCTTCAATGTGAAAGCAGAGGTAACCTTAGAAGATTATGAAAGGGTTGCGTATGATGAAAGGGTTTACACCTCTGCTGAGTTCACGGATTCAGAGATTCTGGACATGGGACAAAAACAAAATGAAATTCAAAGTGACCAGGAAGAAGAAGATGAAAATGGGCATTTAGAACCAGAGGTAACGCTCGTCTCAAGTTTTGTAGCAATAGAGGCTATAAAAAATGTACGTCATTACACTATGCGATGAATCTTTAAACGATTTGAAATTCATTCATAACTTTTTTTAATTGAGACAAAATCTTGTCAAAATTGTTATAGATGTTTAAAAAAGTATAATAAATAAATAACAGTGTTTAATTTAAACAATATTGATCAACTCTCAATTGTTTAAAAAAGTATTTGTTATAATAGAACAACTTTGAGCGACAAAACTTTAAACGCTTCAAAATTATACCAAAAAACAAATTGCAAGTACAAATTTTAATAACGAGTTGATTTTTCATTTACTTTAATCACTTCAAAAATACGATCAGGCATGCTTTGAATTAGTTTTTTCAATGTTAGCACTGGATTATTGTTCCTCTCGAGACGAAATGCACTCTGTAGTTCTTTAATGGATGAAAACTGCTTTCCGTTTCGGTAAACAGATCGTGACAAAAGTCCCCAAACATTTTCTAATAAACGGATTTTTTTCTTGTCAAACCATTCCATTACTGGACTTTGTGGACGGGCTTTGTGGACTGATGCATTGTCTTGCATGAAAATTCACTTGACACCTCCAAGCTTTTTTTCCACTGGTTGCAAAACAGATGCCAACATGTTCTGATACTTTTGGGCAGTCATATTGCCATTGGATTGAAAACAATCTCAGTTTTTTTCCTTTTGAGCTGATGCCTCCCCAAACCATGGTGGATCCCCCACCCATTTGCCTTTTTGACAAAATTTTTGGTTGGGTTCTTAAACCGTGAAAATAATCCGAAAACCCATCAGGTCCGTCTAGTGTAAATCGTTTCTCATCGCTAAAGATTACGGAGTTCCATTCTTTTTGCCAATGCATGTGGTTTTTTGCTTAAGTGAGATGGTTGGATGTACGGATGTGAGAAAGCGGCGGTTTTGTCAGAACTTTTTTGCATTTGAGATATGGAGCAGAGTTCAGAGTTCGTCGCACAGTTCTTGTAGAACATTTTAAATTAAGTACTTGCTTGATGGCTTTGGCAGTGACAATTTGGTTACTAGCTCAGGCAATCACACGTCGTTGCTCTCGGTTTGTAAGAGCTTTTGGGCGACCGCCCGGATTTTTCAAACCATGTTGCGATTGTTTTAAGATGTAATTCTTTACAGCGGTCGTGCTTCTACCAATTTCTTTTGCTACTTTTGTGTAATTTTTAAACTTTTTTCCACAAAGTGTCAAAAAGGAAAATGACCCTGCTCCTTCTCTGTTAAACGTTTTGTGGCCCCCATGATGACTGATTACTTTAATTTTATTTGTAAATTACCTTTCCTACCCCCCTCATATAGCTATGAGACAATCTAAAGATTTGCATATTAAAAGTACAATTATTTGCACAATTCATTTAAAGTTTTGTCGCTGAAATTTGTTCTCTTATAATAAACTAGAAAGCCGAGCGGTCATACTGAAATGACCGCTGTTCTAGATATTATAAATTCACATGTCAAAGATCTCTTTGTACACAACATTTCTTGTGTAGATCTTTCCATCATTTTTAAGGTTGCCTTGCAGAGGACCATCAATTATTTTTAATTTTACGTCCGTTCTTTCACGAACTCTTGAACAGGCAACATAAAGTTGACCGTGTCCAAATGCAGGCTCAGGTAAAAAAATGCCAACACGCTTAAGCATTTGGCCCTGAGACTTATTGATAGTAATAGCAAAGGCAAGTTTTACAGGAAATTGTCTATATCTCAGTTGAAACGGCAACCTTGTTTGAGATGGAGCCAAATCAATTCTTGGAATGACATGTATTTCACCTTTAGAGGAGCCAGTCAAAGACTTAGCTATTATGAGATTATTTTTCAATTGGAGAACCTCTAGTCTTGTATCATTGCAAAAATCCCTTTTGGTGTTAAGATTTCTTAACAGCATAATAATTGCTCCAATCTTTAACCTGAATTTGTGAGGTGGCATGCCAGAAGGCGACAGACTATTTAAAAATTCCGTTGGAAAGTTGTTGGCACTCGCTTTATTATCAGCTACAACGGAATCAACACTTAAATATGTCGTGTCGTTCCCTTCTATTATATTTAAGACATCATCATTTAGTTTGTCTACATCAGAATTTTTAGGACACAATATCGCCCTTTCACTAATTTCACTGATGTTTCCAGGCTGGATTTTATTACCAAAAACCCAATCCACTAAACTATCTTTGCATGTCATCGACAAAGGAATCTCGACAACGTCTTCACTCAATCCATTATCATCAGAAAGAGTTCCATTTCCAAGTTTTAAAAGCCACTCACTATATTCGGGGTCATTTGACCTCGTGTATTTTCTAGGAGGCATTCTTAAAAGAAATTATGACGAAAATTACGTTAAGACGTAGTTTTTATGTAAAACAGATGATTGCCAAAATCGGGCAAAATTTTAAATTCTTTACGCGAAAGGATATTTAGCATCGGAGTTTGGGTAAACCTACCCGATGAGATATACTACGCAAGTTTCTACCGAATGAGATATACTACGTTTGTAAGTTTCTAGGTAATCCGCGAACAATGTCCAACTGGGACATCTATCGATAACATAGGGAATCGTCTTGTCAATAGATGGCATAGCAAACAGCTTCCTGATTGGCTAGCATGGGAGGCAGCAACCAATAAGCTATCAGCGACAAACAAACAGACACTTTACTGGCTTATTATTATAGAGATTATTTTTTTGTGTGGTTTGTGAGTTGATGAATGTTGTTTAAATTAAAAACTGTTATTTATTTATTATTTTTTTTTAAACATCTGTACCAATTTTGACAAGATTTTGTCGGAATTAAAAAAAGTTATGAATGAAATTCAAACTCGTTTAAAGATTTGTCGCGTAGTGTATTTTGCACAGCCTGTTGGTGCACCAGACTGATTTCACTTCACAATGTCAGATATGGAGGATTTTTAGGGAAAGAAAGCAGACGGTCATTACAGATTTTTTTTTGAAAAATTAATCAACTTTAATACTACATGTTTTCTGTATTAGTATTTAATCAAATAAAATGCTACACTTCATTCATGTATTCTTATGTTTTTCTATGCATATACAATGCTCCCTCTATATAAAGGGATTCTACATAATGCCAAATTTATAATTGGAAGTCCATATAACAAAGTTTTTTTCCGGAAAATAAAAACTGCAGACATGGACTTGCAATTATGTAGAGTGCCGTTATATAGAGGGAGCACTGTATTCATCGTTCATAAGCCGCCGCCCCCCCCCCCCCCCACGTTGTAACAGGGAAGTACGTTGTAACAGGATTTTGCTGTAGTATGCGTTCCCTGTGCTAATCTGTATTATTTTGATCATCATTAAATTTCCAACCTTAATATGTAGGATCTTTATACAAGGCCTGTGAGAAAAGTATCCGACCTTATTTTTTTTTTTTTGGCGAAAACCTGATGGATTTGGATCGCGTGCGCTTGCACGAGCCGACCTTGAACCTTTGTGCGTATGCGTGAATTTTTTCCCGCCTCTCGAAAGCGTCAGTTGCTGGCAATCAGCATTAGAGGGAGGTAGTGTGTTGTGCTCTCGTCGGTTTTTGATTTGAAGGAAAATGACGGAACGACTGGAGCAGCGTTACTGCATCAAATTTTGCCAGAAACTGGGTGACAGCCAGGTGGAAACCATCTGGAAGATTCAGACGGCTTTCGGTGACGATGCTATGGCATCACACAGATTAAGGACTGGTACAACCGGTCGTCCATCAGCGTGCCTAAACGACCAGGTCATTGCCAAAGTGCACGCTGTGGTGATGTGGGACCATTGTGTGACTATCCGAGAACTTGCGCAAGAGGTGGGTATCAGTACGTTTTCGGCACATTCCATTCTGACCGAAGATTTGGCCACGAAGAGAGTGGCGGCGAAATTCGTGCCGAAGCTGCTGACGGCGGAGCAAAAGCAACTTCGTGTTGACGCCTCACAGGACATGCTGGCCTCCACAAACAGTGACCCCGACTTCATGAACACCATAATCACTGGTGACAATCCTGGGTGTATGGGTATGACCATAGCATCATCACCGAAAGCCTCCAAATCAAAAACTGACGAGAGCAGAACACACTACCTCCCTCTAATGCTGATTGCCAGTAACTGACGCTATTGAGAGGCGGGAAAAAATTCACGCATACGCACAAAGGTTCAAGGTCGGCTCATGCAAGCACGCGCGATCCAAATCCATCAGGTTTTTGCAAAAAAAAAATGAGGTCGGATACTTTTCTCATAGGCCTCGTACATTGATTAGGATTTTGGCTTTTGAAAATGGCTTAATCTTAAATGTTTGTTCTGATTCATTTTAGAGTGTGATATTTGGTAAAGAAGCTCTACTCTATCTTCTTGATCATAACACCTTCTTTAAAGAAATTGCCATCATGCTTTCTCATTATTTTCCGCACAAATTTGTTCCAATTTCTTGTGTCGAACGGAATTTTAAAACTTTGAACCTCACATCAGCTTCAGTTTCAGGTAAGTTTTACCATTGGAAAACTGAAGTCGAATTTAGGAACTTAGATCAAAACCGATTGTACTGATTTTGTTAACATTTTAAAAATAATTTTTTTCGTAGAAGGAACTCAAGATTGTTATTTTGTCAAGCCAGAAGTTGAAGAAAATTTGGTAAGGGAAAAGTTTAGTATTACCAAAACTAATACAGTATCTCAACAAAACAAAGAAAAACAATATAATTAAAGAATGAAAATCGTTGAGTAACTGTGGAAAGCGACATACGAGGCGCATCCAGAAAGTAAGTTTCCCTATTTAAAAAAAAAAAAAAAAGAACTCCCACTTAGAGGAACATATTTATTGGCAACAAGTACAGCAATGTTTCAGCTATTTTTCAACATAGCCACCACCAGAATTGAGACACTTGTCGTATCGTGGGATCAACTTTTGTATCCCCCTGTCGTAGAACTCCGCCGCCTGTGAATGGAACCACAATTTTTTGAACAGCAGGTGCTTAGTGACAATCTCGTGCAACAGGGATCACGATATCTGCAGAAAATGGGTGCTCAGCTCCATAATCGTGAAGCGACGGTTCTCCATCACGCGCTGCCGCACACGTGAAGCGATGGTCGCCCACTGCGCTCTTCGTCGTGGACACTTTGACAACCTTAGGAAAACTCCCTACACCAGCGACGCACCATCTGCTTATTCACGATGTTCGGCCCATAGACCTGACAGAGCTGACGATGAATTTCAATTGGCGCAATGCTTTGTGCGTTCGAGAACTTTATCACCGACCGAACCTCGCAGGCGGCGGGAGAAGAAATAAGACCTTCCATTTCGGACCATTGCTACCACGCTACTGGCACGAGGCGGGACCTGTCCGGCTGGCATATGATTGATACGTCATAGATCTGTTACGCATGCGCAATTGACACTGCTAATTACGTTTACTTTAAAGGGGAAAACATTGGGAAACTTACTTTCTGGATGCGTCTCGTATATAAGGGTCGTACAAATGAAAACGAAAATTTGTGTGGGGAAAAAAAAAAGACTACGTATAGGGTCGTAAATTTTTGTTTTCAACAATTGTGAAAACCCACGTGCTAATTGAACAATAGGTTGCAAGTGTTGCATCACATCAGAAATAACGATATCTCTGCAGAAAACAAACGTCAATGTCGTCAGTGGAAGCATTATGGGTCACCACCCCCGAAAAAATCAAAAGCAACCGCAAACAGCACAGAGAAGGTGATGTTGACTGTGTTTTTTGATCGCAAAGGCCCGATTCTACTGGACTTTCTTGAAAAAGGCACCACAGTTAACGCAGCAGGATATTGGGAAACATTAAAGGCACTGCGCACGACCATCAAATGCAAGCATCCTGGACTTCTTACAGAAGGAGTCCACGACAATGCACATCCTCACACCTTGAAAGCAAAAGTAGACGTTGTCTAAAAGTTCAACTGGGAAGCAATGCAGCATCCACCTTACAGCCCTGACGTATGCCCATGTGACTTTCACGTGTTTGGGATCTCAAGAAACATGTGAAAGGGCGCAGGTTTCAGTCGGACGATGAAGTGAAGGAAGAGGTTTTGGAACGGTTCCACACGCAACTGAAAGGCTTCTTCCATAAAGGAATTCCACGCCTTGATACACAGTGGGATAAATGCATGCTTAACGCATTTGGAGAGTAGTCTTAAATTCCTTGTAATACGCTTTGGATAAAATAAATAATTTTCGTTTTCTTTTGTATGACCCTTATATTACGAGGGGAGATCAAAAAGTTGTACTAACTCGCTGCAGGAGAGTGCTGTGTGTCGCAATCTTGGGCAAAGCGGAGAAAGGGACATTAACTGCGCAGACGTCGGATAGGACGGTTGCTGTGGTTTCCTGTCGTGTTTTGTGTGATTAGCGGGCTAAAAGCAATGGCGCGTCAACTGGATGTCCACTCCAAATTTGAGGTGCGAGCAGCAATCCGATTTCTATGGGCCAAACGGGTGAATTGCACGGACATTCATCATGAAATCACTGGTGTGTATGGACAGCGTGCAATTTCCCGGCAAGGAATTGTAAAGTGGCGTCAACAATTTGAAGCAGGACGCACGGATATCACAGACGAAGATCGCGTAGGCAGGCCCGCAACGTCCCGTACCATTGCAAATGTTGTCCGTGTGGATGCGATCATTAGAGAGAATCGGCGCATAAAATTGGTGGCAGTGAGGAGGTGAAAGCGGCTGTCACTGTGTGGTTACAAAACGCTGGAGGAGATTTCTATGCATCCGGAATCGTAAAGTTGGTTGATCGTTCGGATAAATGTTTAGGGTCTCTTGGGGACTATGTGGAAAAGTGAACCTACATTGTATGCTGCTATAGCAGTGTTGCTTTTGTATAGGTGGTGGAATAAATGACCATACCGGGGAAGTGCAACTTACTTTTTGATCTGCCCTCGTATATGATGTAATTTTTTGTTTTTGTATTTTTTGATCATACATGGGGGTGGGGGGCTCGATCTAATGCGGTCGTTAAATCGTGCCTCCCGACGACCGCTTTTGAACAGGTCCGCAGTGTACAGTGATGTTTATACATTACAAAATTTTGAAATAAAATTTAATTGGCAATTGTTAAAATTTGATGATTTTAGTTTCAGTTTCAGGTATTGAGACGTCGAATTGACTCGTAAATTTTTGGTTTTAGGGTGAATCCTGTGTTTAGTAGTTTAGTATACGTTTAATATTTAGAATATGATATAGTGCAATATTCAATGGGTTGAAAACACATGAAAACAGAATGGAAAAAATCCATTACCTGGATTTGAACCAGAAACCATAAGCACGTAGCACATTTCATTAGTGTAGCCTTTTAAGTATCTGTATACACTATATGATCACAAATATCCGGACACATGCACGTTTGCGCTCTAGCCACGAT
Source organism: Rhysida immarginata (assembly GCA_023313115.1). Classification (NCBI taxonomy): domain Eukaryota; kingdom Metazoa; phylum Arthropoda; class Chilopoda; order Scolopendromorpha; family Scolopendridae; genus Rhysida; species Rhysida immarginata. The sequence continues at coordinate 12,550 of JAHWFO010043346.1, read as the reverse complement.
TTCATGGAAATCAATAGGGCATTGCACATCCCTTTGCCCGAATCACAGCTTCCACCCTTCGGAGAAGACTTTCCACCAAATGTTGGTAGGTACTTTCCGGAATGTTCCTCCATTCCTCCCGAAGAGTGAGAATTAGTTCAGGTACAGAAATTGGCCGACGTGATCTGGCCTGCAAGCGTCTTTCCAATTCATCCCACAGACTCTCTATAGGATTGAGGTCGGGACTTTGTGCCGGCCAACCCATTTCTTCGACCCCTGAGTCCGCAAACCACTGCTGTACACGCCTCGCTTTGTGGCACGGAGCATTGTCGTGTTGGTAGAGAAATGGCCCGTTTCCGAAAAATTGCCACAACGTTGGAAGTGCACAGTTGTCCAAAACATTCAGATAACGGTCGGAGTTCATGATTCCGTCCGTACCATAAAATTGAGCCCCACACAATGACTCCTCCTCCTCCGAACTTGACTGTGGGCTCTGTGCACTCAGGTAAGAAGCGTTCTCCAGGTATGCGCCAAACCCAAACTCGTCCATCGGATTGCCAGAGTGTGTAGTGAGATTCATCTGTCCACATTACACGTTTCCATTGCTCCATTGTCCAGTTTCTGTGGGCTTTGCACCACTCCAGACGCCGCTTGGCGTCGACCCTGCTGATGTGGGGCTTGTGGGCAGCAGCACGGCCATGGAATCCCATCGTGTGCAGTTCCCGACGAATTGTCATGGTACTGGCATCGTTTGCAGAGGCGTTTCGAAACTCTGTGGCAATTTTTTCCGCCGAGGACTTCCCGTTGCTGCGGGTGACACGACGAAGCACTCGACGGTCTCTGTCCGTTAGTTTCTTGGGTCTACCGGTTCGTTGTTGAACTGTTGTCGATCCCCGGGTCTTCCGTTTCATAATGACATCGCCTACTGTTGACTTGGGTATCTGAAGAAGGCTGGAAATGTCACGCACGGACTTGCCACGTTGGAACTCACTGAGCTCTGCCGAACGACCCATTCTTGCCAATGTCCAAGCAGATTTGTGTCTGAAGGTGTGGGAAGCTATTTAAATGATGTGCAAGTCATTATCATGTGACATTGGGCCAATCGATGATCTGTGAGGGGTGTCCAGATATTTTTGATCATATAGTGTATCTGTGCTGCCTCAGTGGATAGAATATCAAGATGAATGCTCATGGTTTCCTTGTCCCAGTCAAGATTGCAGCTATTTTTTTTCCATTTCTATTTCCATCTCTTAATATTACTAAAAATTATTACAGGAACTAAGCTATGATAATAATGATGATGGAGCTTTGATGACAACAAATACCAGTCTTGCAGCCAGTAGAAATCAAGGTATTCTTAAGCAATTATATTATCACTTATTTATTTTTTTTTTTGGCATTCTCTTTCTCCATCCATAGACCACATGGTCAAGTATGAGGCTGAGTCAATTGAAAACCGGAAAACCACTGTAGAAAATCGAAAACTGCTCCCATTGCGATCGCATGCGCATGGACTCTCCCGCCATCAATTGGCATTGGTCCCGTGTCCCCACATGACCCAGCAGCGCCATATGGTTGTTTCCAATATGGCGGCCCTCTGTTGGAATGCAGCAAAGAAGAGCAGTGTGGAATGATCTGTTTCCTACACAGCGAAGGCACAAAACCAATAGAAATCCATGATGTTCTTGTTCAGCATGACAACGCGCGACTTCATATGGCTGGTGCGACCGTGCCTCCTCCATCCTCCGACTTCCACATCTTTGGCTCACTAAAGGACTCCTTAGGTGGCCACAAGTTCGAGACCGACATGGAAGTGCAACAGGTGATGCATGAGTGGCTGCACGTGCAGCCAAAAGATTTTTTTTCCTGAGGTAGCCATGCTTTCCCGACTAGGTGGCGGAAATGCATCGAAAAGCAGAGGGACTACATTGAAGAAAAAAAAAGTGTACGTGTTCCAACTCTGTCTGTAATAAAGGAGCTATAAAAAAAAATTCCAGTTTTCATTTGACTGACCCTCGTACGAGGCCTGTGATAAAAGTATCCGACCTAATTTTTTTTTGCGAAAACCTGATGGGTTTGGATCGCGCGCGCTTCCATGACCCGACCTTGAACCTCTGTGCGTACGCGTGAATTTTTTTCCGCCTCTCAATAGCGTCAGTTGCTGGCAATCGGCATTAGAGGGAGGTAGTGTGTTGTGCTCTCGTCGGTTTTTGATTTGAAGGAAAATGACAGAACGACTGGAGCAGCGTTACTGCATCAAATTTGGCCAGAAACTGGGCGACAGCCAGGTGGAAACCATCAGTCGTCACAGTGGAAGCATTCTTCGTCACCACGACCAAAGAAGGCCCGCCAAGGCACCACAGGGTCAAACAATCACCGAAGAGTACTACAGGGATGTCCTCCGTCGCCTACATAATGCAGTGCGGCGCAAGAGACCGCCGTTGTGGTCAACAGGCAATTGGCGCCTCAAAAACCAAACTTGATTCAGACTTTTTTGACTCCCATGGTACAACAGGCTCCTTACTCTCCTGATCTGGCCCCCTGTGACTTTTGGCTGTTCCCCAAACTCAAGAGGCCATTGAAAGGAATGCGATTTCAGACAAGAGAGGACATTATGGCTGCAACGACAGCCGAGCTAAACTTCGTTCCGAAAGACGCTTTCCAGGAATGCTTCCAACAATGGCGGCACCGCTGGGAGCAGTGTGTGGAGTCCCAAGGAGACTACTGAGAGGGTGATTAGGTTTCCAATGCTCCAGGTGTGTAATTTTTTTTTTTCCCCCAGCCGAAGGTCGGATACTTTTCTCACAGGCCTCGTAGAAGGGTAAGGAACTGATCACTGTTAACAACCACTTGAGAGGAGGGGTAAGAGTAGTAGAAATGTGATCTTTTGGAAGGGATCAAGGGACGTTAACAAACAGGTCGTTTCATCACACGACACTTGGTCATAGTCACTTTGGATCACATCTCGTTTAAATCGCCACGTTCACTTTGTCCCAGGATTGTTTTGCCACTCAGTCGACTCAATGTATTCAGCTCGTCACATTCACTATGTCCCTGGATTGTTTTGTCACTAGGAGAATCGATACGTTCAACTCACCTCAGAATTGCGAGTGGATTGCTGGCTTACATGAAACAGCAGTTACTATCCTTCAGAATAATCCCCGTCGATAGTAATGCACTTCTGGGAACGCCTGTACAAGTCCTGGAAGCTCCTGGCGTAGTCGTTTTTAGGGATAGCCTTCAGTTGGGTCGTAAAATTACGTTGGATGTCTGGCCGCTTCGGGAAACGTCTGCCACAGTGTTCGGGCCTCCTCGGAACCGTTTAAGCCAATCATAAACACAATTCAAAGTGATATCACTTTCTTTGTAAAGTGTTGTTACCATTTCATGAGTCTCTTTCGTTCGCCGATCCATATTGGGTTTTGACTGCGTGCACTACACCTTGACTCTTCAATGTCATGTTTAAACACGCAGCACTTACTGATTCTCTCAAATTTGTTTAAACATGTTTCGACCTGTCCGGGGAAAAATACGTCGCTGGCGCACTCTTACGACCCTTAGCACTGTGTCGTCATTCACCGAATTTAATTGTCAGAGGTTGTGTATAGTGACTGGCAAACAACTGAATTCAGCATACACCTTAAGCAGAATGTCACAATGTGCAAAAGAGAGGTACACGTTCAAGCTCCAAAAAAGAGTATTACCAGGGATGGATGGAGGGGGTATTTTTCATGAGACGAGTCATGTGATACAAGTTTCGAAATTACAAAAAATTGTTGACGTCAGTACAGATTCTGATGTCAAACTCGCTGTAGGCATTAACACGTAGCTTTATAATACTTAGGACTTTATTTTCAGATGTCTCTTTCTCAAACTTAACTTCCAGTCATTAGTTTAGAAATGGCCGAGGGAGTTGCTTTTTCGACTTTGAGGTTGTTGCTGCTACCAATTCCTATTGAGATGTGACTGTAGCCTGTGTATGTTTATTGTTTACAGCCACATGCGCACATTATAAGCTTCGTTATGATATTTCATGAATTAGGTAGATGTCATTTTTTCTTTCTTTGTGAGTATATAGTTTTGTAGTAATCGTGGAAATAAAAAAGGGAGGGATTGATATACACTGGGATAGCAAGCACATTGATTGATGGGCATGGCTCACGAATTCACAGGGGTAACGGATTCTGGGAATGGACCATTAGACGTTGTGGGAAGAGCTTGGATAAGTGACTAATCAGAAATGGCACGTCGTCGTGAGTTGACGTCTTTTGAACAGGGTATGATAGTAGGTGCCCGACGCATGGGATGTTCCATTTCGGCAGTAGTGCAGGAATTTGGCTTTCTCCGCTCAACTGTCTCCAGGGTGTATCGGGAATGGCTGGATGAAGGCATCACAGTCCACAACAGGCACCATACCGGGCGTCCAGCTGCCCTGAATGATCGTGACCGGTGACACCTGGGACGAATGATTCAGAGAGACAGGAGCACAACAGTGCAGCAAATCACAGACCAGTTCAATACTGGCCGCACTAGAAACGTCTCTCGATGGACAATCCGTCGGAATCTGCATGCCCTCGGGTTTGGCAGCCATCTCCCTACACAGGTGCCAATGCTTACCCAGCATCATCGGACACTCCGGCGTGCATTTGCCACCAACCATCTTGGCTGGACTCTGCAACAGTGGCGTAACGTCATATGGTCAGATGAGTCATGTTATCAACTGTACCACGCTGATGGGAGGCACCGTGTGTGGCGCAGATCTCACTAAACGATGGATCCCGCACGCCAACAGGTGGTGGTGCAGGGTAGTAGGGTGTCAATGATGGTCTGGAGTGCATTTTCCTGGTTTGGAATGGGCCCTCTGGTTATTCTGAACCAAACGTTGAATGGTCCACGGTATGGTCAACTCATCGGAGACCATCTGCACCCGTTTTTGACATTTCAACACCCTGACGATGTAGCAGATCCGCCACATCGCTCCAATGTCGTCCGCGAATGGTTCAAGGAGCATGCAGGAGAGGTCCAACGACTGAGCTGGCCAGCCCGGAGCCCTGACATGAATCCCATCGATCATATCTGGGATGCTGTTGAAGTTAGGCTCCGGGCACTGGATCCTCCACCCACGAACGGGCAGCAACTATCTTGGGCTCTGCAGACTATCTGGTGTCAACTGCCTCCAGAAGTGTACCAGGGACTTGCAGACTCACTACCACGCCGTATTGCTGCACTCCATAGGGCCAGAGGTGGCCCATTCAAGAATCAAAGAAAAAATAAGCATAACAAGCATATTGACTAGAAGCATCATTTTGTGAAGATAAAGTTATGAAAGATAAAACGGAATCAAGTAAACTGGAAATTTTTTATAACTACAAAAGATTTCATTGAAAGTTTAATGAAAATGCATTTGGAAAATTTAGGAGTGATGTACGCAATACAACGATAGGCCAGATTATTATGACCACCCCATGAGTACTTTGCTGGGCCACCTTTTGCCTTCAATACTGCAGCAATTCTTCTTGGCATTGACTCCACGAAATGTTGAAAGGTGATGCGAGGAATCTGACACCATGCCTGATGAATAGCGCTATCTAGTTGTGTGAGATTTGATGGTTGTGGAACCAGCTGCCTGATGGCTCTTTCAACTTCGTCCCACAAATATTCAATTGGATTGAGATCTGGTGATTGTGGGGGCCATCAACATGATAGAAGAAACTTGATCAGTAATGATACTTAGGCATGTTGTGCTATTCCGACGTTGTTTCACACGAATTAAAGGGCCCAAATCATGCCCCAAACCTTACCACTACCCCACCAGCTTGAAGGGCTGTACTCATGTATGCGGGGTACATGCTTTCATGTTTCTGCCAAATTATCACTTTGCCATCTGCATGATGCTACTGGAAATGTGATTCATAAGACCACATAAATTTTTTTCCAATGCTCGACTGTCCAATCCTTGTGTTCCTGTGTGAAACAGAGACGTTTTATCTTGTTAGCTGCAGACAGCAAAGATGTTCGAACAGGTCTTTGTCTTCCATATCCCATATGCACTACATGATCAAAGGAGTTGGGACACCTGTTGCTCTACCGTAAAGCCGCAAAAAGCTTCAATGAGTAGTGTGTAGGAGCACCCCGAGCTGCTATCACTCCCTGCACCCTACATGGCATACTGCCCACAAGTTTACGGTATGTGTCCACAGGTGTTGACTTCCATTCCTCGAGGAGTGTCGTGATCAGTTCCTGGACAGATGTAGGGCGAACCATATTGTATCTCACATGTCGTTCCAATTCGTCCCAAAGATGTTTGATGGGGTCGAGATCAGGACTCTGGGTGGGCCAATCCAGTTCTTCGACCCGCATCTCGTCAAACCAGTCGGATATGGATCTTGCTTCGTGGCAAGGCGCATTGTCGTGCTGGAAGAGGAACGGCCCATCGCCAAGTGTTCCCACAGTGCTGGAAGTGGCCTGTTATCCAGAATGGTCCTGTAGCCACCAGCATTGAGGTTTCCGTCCACCTTGATGAGCGGGCCCAGTCCAGTTCAGGAGAAATACCCCCCAGACCATCACTCCATTTGCAGGTGTTCACAGGGGTGTCCCAACTCCTTTGATCATGTAGTGTAATTAGTGTACAGCAAACAGTTCGTTTAGAGATCATTTGAGAGGATCCCTGATTAAGATCTGCAGTAATTTGATGCACTGTTACCCTTCTGCTGTCTTGTACCAGTCTTGCCACTCTCCGTTCCACCTCATTGTTTATAAGTCATTGGAGACAACAATTGTACTTTGAGGCCCAGTCTTTTGGCCGACAGTCTAGTCTTTAAACACTTTAACAACAGCTACTCTTGAACATTTAATGAATGCAGCTGTTTTGCTGATAACTCGCTCCATGGCTTCGAGTGTCGACCATCATCCCACGTTGAAAGGCTCTGAAATTGCGTCGTTTACCCATATCTTCAGAAACAAATCACTTCTGCTGTCGTGGTAAACAACCTGATTCCCTATTTATAATGGTCTGGCCCTCTAGCAACCTCAGCGCGAAATCACAGCTAATTTGCCCTACAAATGCGAGGTGGTTATAATAATCTGGCCATTCAGTGTAGCTATTAACTGTAAAGACGTTTAATGCTATCATTTATGTATGCTTGAGCAGTTAAACATATTGTTTATAATCTGTCATTGTTTTAGTGCTCATTCAGATAGAATATTTGCATTGATTATAGACTTGTTGAAAGTGTGTTATGCTATAAAATGTTAACTACAGGGGGCATTCAAATTTGACCTGGAATTTATTTTTTATAAAAATCAGGAAACTGCAAAAAAAAAAACACACACACGCACGCACACACACACTAATTATTTCTCAAAGAATTCTCCTTGCTTCTCTACACATTTTTTCCAGAGTTCTGGGAGCATCTATAGGGCGAGTCAAGAGTTGCAGTACGCCCTGTTTTTTCGAAACCTTACAGGAATTGGGAAATCTGAATATTTCACTAAGGTGTGGGTGAGGTGGTCTATCTTTTACATTATGTACCAAACATGGCCTTGAATCCAAGTCAATTTTTTTTAAATGGAAAGGGGGTCCATTTTGTTTCATTTTGTAACAGGTAACTGAAGATGGCTTTGACCACAGAGGAGAGAATCGAGATCATTTTGACAACAGATTTTACAACCCTGGCGTCAATAAACTTCGGACACCAAGTAATTTGGCTAAAAACACAGTGAAAAGTGCATACAGAGGATTGCAGGCTAATGAAAATAGATTTACTCAGTGTACATGGAACAATATCAACATCCATTTAGAATCGATTTAACAGTGTGAAATAATTTATTCAAATTTATGTAAAATTGCGTTGTCAACAGGTTTCAAAGAACTTCCTACACAAGGGGTCGCCAGCATATAGAACTTTCCTGAAGGTTGTAGAAACGCCCAGAATGCTTTGCATCAGGCTTTAAAAGCACCGTCCACGCGACAGAGCACAGTATTCGTGTTGTTTTGAGCCGTGGGACGTGGTAAGCCAGTAGAAACGTGTATACGGCAAAATATTTGCAGCAGTTCCAGAATAACAAATCCCAGCGAGCTATTGCCCATGAATTATCAGTTCCACTCTCTCTCTACTCTTAATGGAGCATTTCAGAGAAATCGGGAAAACAGAACCAGGGACTGCACCAAGTAAGCAGCGATTATTGAATGTTAGGGACCTACGAGTATTTCGACGTTACATTGTGAAAAACAGGCATACTCCGATAAGTGAAATGACTGTTTGGACTCGAGAATATTTTCACATACCCATATCCGAAAGCACAGTCTGCCGTTACATCAGAAACTGCAACTATTGCTTACGCTACAAAGAGGAAGCCATTTATGAGCACTGTAGCTAAGCGTCGCCAGGTAGCATGGGCCAGAACCCATCTAAAGTAGACCCTTGCGCAGTAGAACAGTGTTCTGTGGTCCGACGAGTCCACCTTTGCAGTGACGTATGGCAACAACGGTCCAAGGTGCTAAGGACCAAGCACGAAAGTAATCATCCCGACTGTTACCAGAGGAAAGTTCAGAAGCCTGCATTGCTGATGGTGTGGGGCTGCATGAGTGCAGCCGGGACAGGATCGCTACACTTTTGCGAGGGCACTATTAACTCTGCTTCCTATATAAACATTTTTCAACAGCATCTGCTTCCATCCCGCCAAAAGTTGTTCAATAGAAGACCAAGCATCTTTCAGCAGGACAACGCGAAGCCTCATGCTGCTCAGAACACCAAGGCTTGGCTATAATAGCAGCGTTTCAGGGTGCTTGACTGGGCTGCCTGCAGCCCAGATCTGTCACCCATTGAAAATGTATGGCGCATTTTAAAGCAAAAAGTCAGACAGCAGAAGCCTCGAACACTGCAGTAGATGCGGGCGTGTATTTCCAAAGAGTGGGACAAAATTCCAGTAGAAACAACGCAGAAGTTAGTGTCCAGCATGCCTCAACGACTTCGGAGCGTCATTCGTCGGATAGGTGACGCCACTCAGTGGTAATGTGCAATAAACGGTACGATGTACGAAGTTCATTGCAACATGTTGAAAACGGAACATTACAAAAAGTCGCTTATTTAATTTTCTCATTTGTTTTTATGTTAAAATGCTATATCACAGTTGAACTAAAGCTCTGTGCACTCAATAAAGTAATTTTCATTTGTTTACAATTAGTTTAGTTGTACTTATCCAAAATTCTGTAGGTGTCCGAAGTTCATTGACGCTAGGGTTGTAACAACCAGCACCCAGAAAGACCTCCAATTTCACACAACACTGTCAGGTGCTTAATTAAGAAATTCCGACAAACTGGGACTGTGGTTGAGAATAAGTGCTACTGACGAGACAACCTCAACAATGGATTCAGTGCCTTTAATTGACCAAGAGGGACACCATGTTGAACCATTAAATGACACTTTATGGAGAACAGTCCAGCCTGTAATTCCAAACAAAATGTGCGGTAACTTTTGAACCATAACTGCTACTTCAAATCTGTTTACAGGAATGAAATTGTCAGAAAATGCTCATGTTATTTGATATATCACATGGCCCCCTTTCCATTTAAATAAAATTGACTTAGATTCAAGATGGCCGATTTCAAGATGGCAGCCATGTTCGGTACATACCGTACAAGATAGACCACCTCACCCATACCTTACTGGAATGTTCAGATTTCCCAATTCCTGCAAGGTTTTAAAGAAACAGGGTGTACTGCGACTTTTGACTCTCCCTGTAGATACCTGTTCTGTAGAAATCTTCAGGCTGATGTCGAAACCTCATCAGGACAGCCTTTTTCACTTCATTGCAGCCGAACCTCTGCCCTCCCAAGAACTCTTTTAATGGTCCAAAAAGGTGATAGTCGCAAGGGGAGAGATCCTGGCTGTATGGAGCATGTGGTGAGATGTCCCATTTGAGGTCTGTCAGTGTGTCCCTAGTCAGTTTGTCTGTGTGGTCTGGCATTGTCTTGCAGAACACAAACACCACTGGTAAGGCATCCTGGTCGCTTTTTCCTTAGCACCGGCTTCAGGGACGTCCTCAAAATGGGGGTGTATTTATGGTTGATGTTCTTCCAGAAAAGCGACATGAATGATATCCTTAATGTCCCAGAATACAGTCGCCATCACTTTCGTTGCTGACGATGTCATCTTGAATTTTTTGAGTTGTGGCGAGTCAGGTGTGCCACTCCATGTTTTCAGGAGTATGGTGATGAATCCATGTCTCGTCGGCGGTCATAACACACCTTAGAAAGCTATCACCTGCCCTGTCCTATCGCTGCAGCAGCATGGAACGGATTTCCACCCGAGTGGTTTTGTGATCTTCAGAGAGTTGCTGCCACAGATCTTGTCGATTGTCGGTTTATCGTGGTTGATGTACTCCACATAACCAGTACATATGCTCAGTATTGAAGCCAGTTCTCAGACATGAATCCGCCTGTTGTCCCCTATCAGCTCATTTGTTCGTGCAATGATGCCATCATTGAGAGCAGTTGCTGGCCTTGTCTTATGAGGTTCGTTGCCGGTGGATTCTCGCCCTCCTTCAAACTTTTGGCACCAAGTGAAGACTGAGATTAATACAAACTTGACTTGGTGAACTGTCTTTGAAGTCTCTGATGAATTTCAGATGCTTTCACACCTTTGTTGTGGAGAAACTTGATGATTATTCGTTGTCTGTTTAAACAAGCAATTGAAGTTTAGATTTTTACAACAATGAAATTTATCAGGTCGTTGCATATCAAATGTCGGATTTAGAGATGGGTCCCGAGCTTCAGCACGGTTTCCACGTTTAGTAGCAAGTACCCATAACAAACTGGTACATTCCCAGAGATGAACCTATCAGCGACCAGCTGCCTGAAATTTGCATATGTCTGCGATGATATTTAATAGCGTTTGAACCCAAGCGAAGATAGTCATGACTTCATACAAATTGCGTGTGATAATGCATTACGAGTTCAGGTTGAATCACACTGCATCCAACGCCTCTCGAAACATCAGTAAGGTATTTGGTGTAGGCACCATAAACAAACGTACTGTTCAACATTGTTTCCGAAAATTCCGGGCGGGAGTGATGGACCTGGCAAATGAGCCACGCGGCAGACCGCCCAACGTGTTGAATGACGCTGATCTGAAGCAATCTGTGGAAGAGGACCCATCAAAGAGTGTTTGGGACCTTGCAGAGGATCATGCTGTATCAGTGTTGAGCGTTGATTGGAGGAGTGTACGAACTTGCTGTTGCGCCACGAAGAAGCGGGGATTCTTGATTGCATTGTCACCTGCTACGAGAAGTGGCTCCTATACGACAATAGGAAACGGTCAGCTGAGTGGGTGGGTGCTGATGAACCCTCGCGACAGTTCCCTAAACCCCTGTTACAACCCAGGAAGCTCACGGTTAGAGTTTGGTGGAACATCCATGGTGTAGTGCATTATAGCTTGAGGGAGCAGGGGGGGGGACGATCACAAAACTGTGTCAGCAACAACCTGCACTTGGGCATCACAAAGGCGTCCTTCTGCTGCTTGACAACACACGTCCGCAAGTTGCACGAAGTGCTTCCACACCCCATACTCTCCGGACCTCTCCCCTACTGACTACCATCTTTGCCAGAGCCTGGACAATTTTCTTCGGAGGAAAGCATCCCTAAAAAACTCATTCTGGGAGTTTATTGAGTCCCTTGACCATGGATTCTATCGGCGAGGGCTCGAGGGCTATGGTCAACCCTCGCCGGTGAGAGAGTGATGACGAAATTTATCACTGGGCTAACAGTCTTTTTCTTGGTGAGGACGGTTACACTAACCGGTTAGGCATAGCAGCACTAACTGGTGTTTTTGACCGCGTTAAAATGACGTCACAGTTTTCTCACTGGAATTTCTGACCGAGGGGCAAACGCTAACTCTTCTCACCGGTGAGAGTTTTTGAGCCCTCACCCTTCATTAATCACACAATGCCACTCATCTCTACAGGGTGTGTCAAAATTATGTACAATAAATTTAGTGACATATTCTTCAGGTCAAAAGAAGACGAAAATGTTCTATAGCACTTTGTCTGGAAACGATTTGTTTACGCGATACAGCCAACTAAACCCGTGGCTCCAATTTACAGGAATTGTTCAAAGTGCCCGCCACCAGCTCGCACACACGCTTCGGCTCGTTACATGAGCGACCGTCTGATGTCGTGGAAGAGTTCGTCGCCAGCATTACGAACGGTTTGGCATGCATTTTCAATTCGTTGTCGCAGATCCATAATGTTAGGAACTTGTGTGCTGTAGACGATCGTTTTCACATGACCCTACAGAAAAAAGTCCAAGGGATTAAGGTCGGGTGATCTTGCAGGCCAGGCTACCGGTCCACCTCGACCTATCCACCGATTCGTATATGCAGCATTAAGGTGTGCTCGCACAACGTGGCTGAAATGTGCTGGAGCGCCATCATGCATGAACCACATGTTAGATCTTATCAAAAGAGGAACATCTTCCAGTAATTCTGGCAATGCATTCTGCAGAAACAAAAGATACGTTCGCCCAGTCAATCGTGGCGGCAACACATAAGGGCCAATTAAGTTATTTTCGACA
>JAHWFO010043345.1:0-12542 GCA_023313115.1 Rhysida immarginata | reverse complement strand
TCTCTCTCTCTCTCTCTCTCTCTCTCTCTCTCTCTCTCTCTCTCTCTATCAATCGTGAAGAAGACAGAATCGGGCAATTTATTGATACTATCGTGGAAAACATCAGATGTTGCTCACCATCCAAGATGTCGAAAATGTCATCGACATACCTCTTCTAGACCTCTGGAAAATACGACAGGGTACGTTTATCCCTTTGCTCCAGTTGGTTAATGTACAGATTTGCCAGGAAGTGGGTGTTTGAACTATCCATTGCTCATTCATAGTATTCATTATTGAAATGGAAGAATTTATTTAAAACAGTAAAGTCCGGTGCGGACAGTATGCACGAACATGTGCTAATGGCACAACATTCTTCTTCTGAACTTCTTACGAGGGGTGATAAAAAGTAACGTTACAAAGCCTGCAGTGAAACGTGTACATTTTATTTCATACAACCAATACACCCAACTGATACTACATACATTAAGTTATTAGGGGGAGGCCGTGGGCTGGTGGGCTTTCACCGAACACAACTTGTGTGAAGTTAAGCAACATCAGGCACGGCTAGTCACTGGATGGGCGACCATCAGTGACACACGATCTTCACCCCCCCCCCCTCCCGGCTGCTGCGACCATCATACAGCAGTCGTCAATCCAGGTCCATTCAAGGACCCAACTCGTCGGCCTTTGGCCATCCATACATGCCCTGGATGGACTACTTTATGTCACTGAATAAATAAATAAATAAAAAAAATAAAATTTTTCGCGAAGTCTGAAGCAAATCGTCTATCTCCTAGGTGCTCCTTCAAGTGAAGAAAGAGGTGAAAGTCGCTTGGAGCGAGGTCCGGGCTGTAGGGAGGGGGTTCGATGATATCCCAGCGTGGTGGTCTTCTGGGCTGTGAGAGGTCGCGCGTTGTCGTGAAAGAGAATGACGCCCTCAATAGAAGTCCTTGCCGTTTCCTCGCTTCAGACGAGGAGGTGAAACACTTTGCGACAACGTGGCTGAACACGCAAGGACAGGATTTTTACCAGGAGGGAATATTCCAACCCATCCCACTAAACCGATATAGGGACTATGCCGAAAAATAACCTATTATATGTACTATCAGTTGGATGTATTGGTTGTATGAAATAAAATGTACACGTTTCACTGCAGGCTTTGTAACCTTACTTTTTGATCACCCCTCCTAGGGTTTCATCCAGCGGAATGCTGTGAAACATAGAAGCAACATCAAAAGAGACTTGAAATTGTTGGTCTTAGATTGACCTTATCAGTCAGGTCAAGACTATTGACTGTAATGTGGCCAGATCATCTGGTAAACAAAGTCTTTTGAACTGTTTGCAAAGCAATCGTGATATAAGCGATGTCGATGATATTTTTGCCATCTTCGATATTTGGACGTTTTCTTCGATATTTCAATAAAATTCATGATTTTATACATGTTGTATTGTATAGTGTATATAGTTATAATTCCATAACGTCCATTTTACAATACAAGGTTTATTAATATATTTATATACAATCGATTTTCATCCTTTCGGACATTATCAGTATATTCATTTGAAATGTTTATATTTCTTACAATAGGATTCTTTTTAAATTTTGAACAATAACTGATGATGTCCGAAAGGATGAAAATCGATTGTATATAATATATCAATAAACCTTGTATTGTAAAATGGACGTTATGGAATTATAACTATTTCAATAAAATGTTTGACTCGATCTTCTTCGCGGTTGAGAGAGAGACAGATACAGATCTATCGTTTTAAGCTTACATACTGAACGATTGCGTTTTCTCGAAATTCCCACATAGGGAATAATAAGCTATTTCATGGAGAAGTAGATGAAACGCTGCTTCTTCTTTAGTGTAAGTATCCATCGTGTGTTAACCTTCTTTGCTAATTTTTCTTACTGCTTTAAGATTTTCTCAGGATAAATATCTATCGTTTGTAATACAATTTCATAGAGAGTTTCACACGTTACTGGAACTGGGATGCGTCCGAATTTGGCACAGGGCGAAAACCTTGGGTGTATCAGCATAAACCAAGCGCAGTTGCAGTGGAAACGACGAGCTACGCTCTCTTGGCTCAGCTTGCCCACGATGACTTAGATTATACTCATCCCATTGCAAAATGGTTAAACCAACAAAGATCTGCCAGTGGTTCGTTTGTGTCAACCCAGGTATGTAAAATAATCCACTATTTCACTTTCTTGCTTGTCACCATATGATTTGGATTAACCTCTTTGTGTTCTGTTACTTCTATTTTAATATTTAATTTAATTGTTATAATGAATATTTATGTAACTTTCTTTTTTTTGTTCATAAATATATTCCTAAATATTGATCTCTAAATATAATTCTTGAAGTTGGACCCAAACGATGGGGAATAGTTTCTAGGCAAGACAAGGAACAAAAATGATCCTATGCGTATACTTCCAGAATTGCATAGGGCGCGTTCGACATGTGCACACTAAACGCACCTAATGACATCACTCAGTGCGAGCGGTGAAAAAAGTGTAGTGCATTTTGTGTGTGTCATGAAAAACAGGAAAGAGCACGAAAGTGGGATGTTCACCTCACCCGTGCTACCATGAATAGTATGCGTACTGCTGAAAATAAAACTTATCATAACATCTGCATTCATATAACACGCCGAAATCGATCATTACACAGGTCGATTTCAATGTCAGTTTAAACGATATGCAGAATTCAATTATTTTTATACCTGTTGGCTCTTTAACGGGAACTAAATCTCAAAAGAATATTGGTAAAGTGTCTAAGAAATCTTACCAGAGTCAACACTATTCTTCTCATTTGAAATTGATGGCTTGTTATCTTTCTGTATTATTATATTTTTCTGATTAATTTGATCTTGATTTATTATGTTTGATCGGGAAAATTTTATCTCTGACTGACCTGTTTAGTTTTCCATCATCTGGTTAAGAAAGTAATAAGCTTTTTGTTTTCACCTTCTCAGAAGATTGTATATCATTTTGGGAGGGTATTCCCTGCTTTGGGAAAAAATTGCATGACTAAAAAATGTGAAGAAATTTCACCGTGGCTAGCCCACTTTTTGGAAATACCTGGAAATGGGCGCAATCGGGGTTCGGCCAAAATCTTATATCATGAAAGGGTACAACGAGAATTCCAGTTTCAACTTCCAAATCTAACAAAAATTGAACGGTCGAGTTTGACGTATCGCTGGAGGCTTTGTCTTGATACAATTCCGAACTATCTATCGCTACATTTCAAGCTCTAGGGCAGCGCCATCTTGCAACGCACTAAACGACTTTACTCCTAACCTAGGGTCATTTAGTGCGCGCACGAAACGCCCGGTAGTGCGCGCACTGGCGATGACGAACACGACCGGGTTCCATGACCAACACGTCAGTGCGTTTAGTGGACGCACAAAGACGTTTAATGCTCGATGTCGAACGCGCCCATAGTGAATCTAAAATACAGAATTTATTACCAATATGTTACAGTGCAAAACAGTATGGAATATGGATCTCTGAGCGAGTCACAGCAGATGCTGGAATGTACACTGAACGACCAATTTATTAGAGACACTAATAGCGTGTTGCGCTTCCTTTAGCGGCGAGAACTGCCTGAATACATGCTGGCATAGATTCAACAAGGTGTTGAAACCGTTGCGGCGGAATAGCAGCCCAGGCTGACATCACAGCGTCCCGTAATTGGTGCAGGTTGGACGGATGTGTGGGAAGGCTTCGAATGGTTCTCTCCACTTCATCCCATAAATGCTCGATCGGATTGAGATCGGGTGACCGAGCTGGCCACTGAAACAGATGGAAGTCCGCGTCATGTTCCTCGATCCAGTCCAAGACCATTCGAGCGCGGTGACAGGAAGCATTGTCCTGCTGAAACTGTCCATCACCACCAGGGAACACAGTCATCATGAACGGGTGCACCTGATCGGCAACAATGTTCAGGTAGTGTGTCGCATTCAGGGATGTGTCTACGAATATCAGAGGACCCAGTGCGTCCCAAGAGAAGACCAGTACTCCTCCTCCACCCGCCTGTACGGTTGTCTGCTGACAGGATGGGTCCATGGCCTCGTGCTGTCTGCGCCAGATGTGCAGTCTGCCTGCAACCGCGATTTGTCGGACCAGGCGGCTTTCTTCCACTCATGCAGTGTCCAGTGGCGATACTTGTGTGCCCATAGCAGGCGCGCTTTCCTATTTTGCGGTGACAGCGACGGTACCCGTACTGGCCGCCTGTGTTAAACCCAGCTCGGTGCAAGGTGCGCCGCACCGTGTGCTCCGAGATGGGTTGGGATGCTCCCTCATTGAACTGCGCTGCAATTTGTTGGAGTATTCCCGTCCTGTTGCTGTGGATGATTCGTGCCAGTCGCCGTTGGCGTCGTTTATCTACGGCCCTGTTTCGTCCGGAGTTGTGTTTGTTGGAGGTTGTTTTTTGGCATAACTGCCATTCACGGAATACCGTTGACGCTGTTGCACGGGAAAACCCGAGGAGGTTCGCGGTTTGCGAAATGCTCAACTGCGCCCGTCGAGCTCCAACGTTCATGCCTCGTTCAAAGTCGCTCAAATCCTTGGATTTACCTATATTCAGTCCACTCCTGCTGCTGACTGCAACTTGTGATCCAATACATCCGTTTTATACACCGCTTCGTCCTATTCCACTGTTTAGGCGTCACTGGGACGCCGATCCATTTTCCGTAAGAAGTGTCTCCAATAAATTGGTCGTTCAGTGTATCTCCCATGAGCCTGAATGCAAATGACCATCAGTTATATTGACTGACTCACCCTCTCCATTGTACAGTTCATTCCAAAAGCGTTTTCACTTGCTTGGCAGGAGTTGAGCTAAGCGAAGTTATACGAACATCGTAGTTTCAAGTCTAGTAGTTTGAACGAACATCGTAGAAGATTAAATTAGACTTGGCCGTCCAGAGTGGTAATAGGGATGAGGTTTATGACTGGTGTGGGCGAATTACAGCACTTTTAACTGAAAAGATTAATCGCTACTTTTTATTTCAGTAAGAATCGACTTTGCAGATGAAATATTTAACGCTCTTATTAAAAACAAAGCAATAAATATTTAAAAATATCTCAAGAATGTTCGATGAGGGTTTATCCTACGTAAAACATTAGATGTTTAAATTATTGATGAAAATAGGAACGAAAACTCCACAGGCTGAGTTCGAACCGGGAATCTTCGAAGAGCTGAAGGTTCCTGGTTCAAATCCAAGCTTAGAATTTTCTTTCTTATTTTCATCAATAAATATTTAGAATATTATTGATCTAAGGAGTTTAAATGATTAATTTTAAATTTAAATGTGGTCAGTCTCCTTTTAATGGGGAAAATCGTAAAATTAATAAAAACAAAAAAATAAATAATAAATAAAGCCACCAATCTTGAAAAACGATGAAGAAACTTGTGAGATGGAAGAAAACTCAAAGGATGTAGTCTGTTGAAGATGTTGTTGATAGCAGATATGGGTGAGATATGTAGATGACATCCTAGTCATAACAAACAAACCAATAGAAATATTAATACACCTATTAGAAGAACGATATCCTTTAAAATTTACACACAACATGACCAACAACCGTATCACATGTTTAGATATAAACATTATAAAAAATGAAAATAATCTAGATTTTGAGATATATGAAAAACCAACAAAAGGTAACAACATACCACATTACTTATCACAATAACCCACACACCAAAAAATTAACACTATTGAACAATTTACAAAGAATAAAAAATCTTACATCCCCGAAATATATTCCTACAAATTTAAAAAAACTTAAACTGAACCTAATAAAAAACAAATATCCAATAACTTTAATAGACAAAATTTTAATAGATGCGTTTACAAACAATACAACAAAAACTATACCAATTCAACAAGAACAGCAAAAAAGATATTCAATACAATACAATAATAAAATTTTCCACACACAGAAAAAAATATTAGAACAAATACCAAACACAAAAAATCATAACAAAATAGCAAATAACACTACTAAAACATTAATAACCACCACCAACCTAAAAACAACAATCAATCAAAATAATAGCACAAATATCAATTTCAAAGAAATATGTCAAAATAATAAAGAAAAATGGAACACTAGAAATATAATTTATCAAATACCATGTAAAAATTGTGAACATATCTACACAGGTCAAACTAAACGACAATTAGAAATAAGATTAAAAGAACATGAGAGAGCACTTCGCCACAAAGACAAAAACAACCATTTAGTAAATCATTGTATCAAAGAAAACCACACACCAGATTGGAATAACACCAAAATCATTGGAAAAGAAGAAAATTATAAAAAAAGATTAATTAAAGAAACAATAATTATCATTACAAATAACAAAAATTTAGCCAATCTATCAATAGAGACAAACAATAAATGGACACTACTTTTAAACAACAATAGCCAACAATCATAACCAACAATTACAAACAACTTAGCTTCATCATCTTTATATCAATTGTTAAATTCTTATTTCAACTGTTTTCACCATTCAAAAATGTTTTATCCTACTGATGATGAGGAATATTCTCGAAAACGTTTTATATAAATTTTATCCCAAATATTGGGATCACCCTCTTCAAAATTTCATCTGTATTTCAAAACCAACACTTCCTTCAAGATTATCGTTTTCTACTATCTTCACAAAACTTCCTCTACATCCTCAATAGACTAAGTGTATTTCTACTATCAACAACATCTTCAATAGACTACATCCTTTGGGTTTTCTTCCATCTCACAAGTTTCTTCATCGTTTTTCTAGATTGGTGACTTTATTTATTATTTATTTTTTTGTTTTTATTAATTTTACGATTTTCCCCATTAAAAGGAGACTGACCACATTTAAATTTAAAAATAAATATTTAGTTTATTTATTTATTTTCTCTGTATTTCGAACATTGATATTTTTATTTGTTACTTTTTAAATTCTGTAATATTTTGATACCGAAATCGTTCATGCCACCATATGTTATGCGTATATTTTATAAGGAAAAGAAAGTAAATATACTACATACTACATAAATATATGCTTTCTTGATACAAGGGGAGTTTTTTAAAAGTGGCCCGGCGCGAAATACTGCGCAGTAAGTTTTCAAATGACTTGTCATTCATGTGATATTGTATTGCGCAGTTGAGAGAGTGATATTGGTGTGCATGGCAGTCGTTTGTACGAAGTGGCGAAAATGGTGTTAACTCTGCAACAGCGCATTTTTGTGGTAGAGCATTATGCACGGCATGGGTCATAGAAACAGTGTGCAGATATATTCAAAATTCAGTTTCAAGTAGGTGATGTGCTTGCAAAACCTCCTGCTAAGAGTGCAATGCAAAACTTAAATGCGAAATGGCATGCAACGGGATCAGTACTGAATGCAAAGAAATTGCGCAAAAGGGCGGTCCGTACGACAGCAACCACTGCTGCTGCTGAAGAACACATGCTACGCAGTCCCAAAATGTCATCACGGCGGCTGTCTCAGCTACTAGGTTTGTCTCAGTCAAGTGCAATGAAGAACATGAAACAGAATTTACACTTACACCCCTTCAAAATGACCACTGTGCATCATTTATTCGATGTGGACAAGCCGGCCAGGGTTCAGTTTTGTGAATGGTTCCTGAGCACCATTGCTCCGGAGGTGCTGGAGGATGGTTGAGTGTTCATCTCAGATGAAGCGTGGTTCCATCTGTTCGGTTACGTCAACTCACAGAACATGCGCCACTGGTCTTCCGTCAATCTGCATGTGTTCATGGAGTCTCCACTGCTTCCACAAAAAATTGGAATGTGGTGTGTTGTCTCCGCCTGCCGCATAATCCCTGTGTTCTTCAATGAAACTGAATAGTGACCGTTAGGTGCACAACATCTTCAACTTACTGATGACGAGCGTGCCAATGCTTACTTTCAGCAAGATGATGCAATATCCCATTCTGCACACGCAACACTTGTTTGTATCCAGGAAGTGTTCATCGCTCTTTGGTGGCTCAGTGGTTGCGTGATCGCCTCTGATGCCCGAGTACGCGGGTTCGATCCCGGCCGAAGACGACGAGGATTTTTCAGGGGGAAATCCTGAGATCACGCACTTCCTTCGGAAGGGAAGTAAAGCCGTTGGTCCCGTGCAGTCGTTTGCCGGCTGCACGTTAAAGAACCCTTGCGAGACAAAATTTTTGGCCCCTATAACGCCGTCCTGAAATGACGATAGCAGTTGAAAAGGATGTTAATACCAAACAAACCAAACCAAACCAGGAAGTGTTCCCATTCGAACATGTGATCAGTCGAGGAATAGAACACTCCTGGCCATCACGGTCGCCAGACCTATCGATCTGCGATTTCTTCCTCTGGGGTGCACTGAAAAGTGCGGTCCACCAGAACAATCCCCGCACAGTCGCCGACCTTCAACAAAACGTCCAGGCAACCATTCAGGCCTTTCCAGCGGAAATCCTTGCTCGTGCCTTCAGGAACATGTGGACACGCCTTCACATGTGCCTCGAGGTCAATGGAAGACACTTCCAGCACCTACTCTAGGTTATTTGCACTGATCTTTGATCATTGTTATCTCTTTTCATGGTCATTTTTGCACATTGTTTACCGGGCCACTTTTAAAAAACTCACCCTGTATATAAGATACTGTATTGTTATACATTATTTTTCCCGTCATTGATGAAAATACAATTTTTTTGCCAATGCGTTATTGTTTTTAAGCATAAACCCTGAAGATACTATATTTCATTTCGAAAGATTGGTAGCTATTCCCTATGAAATACCATAATAGATTTATACATTATATATTATTATTTTGTTAACTGTGCAAAAAACTTAAAGTTAATTTTCTATTACTGATCATTTCACGAAAAATATCTAATGATTTAATTCGTGTATTCGTGTATTATATTGTTGAGCGTGGTTTGCCAACTTATCGCTTACTTCCTCGTGTAGTTTTCACGTTATTATACAGCATTTCTGCTAAAATAATAATAATATACATTGATATATTAATAATAAAGAAAAACTTTCCTAATAAAGACTCAAAGTCAGATTTCAATTAAAACAGTTTGACGTCACTCATTATACCTACCTATCCTTGTTGCTAAGAAACAATAAATGGCATCGTCCAACGTGATTCGAACTCCACTTCTTGCCTGGAGCGATTAACCTCATTGATTTAATGTGATGCAAGGAAGCCGAACATCGTTCACCTAAGTGAAAACGCTTTTGGAATGAAGTGTATACGGCTCTCCCTCCGAAAGACGCTATTTCGGAAAGGTCTTGCACGCTCCGAAAACGTCTTGCATCTGAAAAGAGGTGGCATGCGCACGTCATTCCAGGAATCGGATGAGCGTATACGGCAATTTTCAAATTTCCCTCCACCCCCACCCCGCAAGTAGAAATCAAGGGGCTGAGGTTCGTCAATAAGACCTTCTTGACCGATCCCAATATCTTCGGAGCGAGGCAGAACTTGTCTACTGCTTTGAAAAAAAAAAATGTTTTTCTGTCGGGACAGTCGAAGAAAACAGGGCTCCTGACAATTCCAAAGAAAATATTTTTTTTCGGTTGAATAATGTGTGTTTTATGTTGTGTTTTTCGAACGGGAAGGGGGCAAAAACATAATGCCCCCAGGCAGCGATGGCAATAGCTACAAAGTTATGTTCATAACCATTTTTCGTTGCTCTGCTAGTAATTATCTCTCAAAATTTGTCTCTATCGGTTAGAACCTTCCTGTATATCAATTGCATATAAATCTTGTTTACAGATGGCATGCACACGATTATTCTAGAGGATGCATGCGCAGAGGACCCGGCGTTGCCCGGGATAATTACGCTTGTAGGTAAACAGAACAACCTCAAAAAGCTAAATTAAACCTCCTTATTGGTTAAATAATAACTCAATAACTACAATATAGAGCGAAGGGACTATCCATTCTAAGAAAAATCCGAAAGACAGGAATTTACCTCTTCACTGAAAAAATCCATTCTAGGTGATATACCGGGACTTGATTTACCGAAAAAAAAATTTTTAAAGGCTCACAATGGATGGACCTCTCCAAGGATGCCTTCTAGTCTAAATAATTTTTTACTCACGTAATCTTACTTTAGATGTACACTTGATGTTGTTGCAATTTCCTTTCTTCTACTTTCGACTTCTCTTCTCGCTCACATATTAAACTGTTTAGTTTTCGTCATTGCGTGATGTGATTTGAAGTCTTAAAAAATATTAATAATTATGCTAGTCTACAATCGAGCGGATCTTTTTAGAGCCTCGATTCGGGGCAGTTTATTCAAGAAATAGGGGTTAGCTTTTCTTGGTTAGCTTTGCACCAAGAGTTAGCAGAAGCAATCTTTTTAAAATAAATAATGAAAAATATAAATCAACAAATGATGAAACAAAGTGAAATCAAAAACAAATAATTAACTGAAATTTAAAAAAATAAAGAATTGAAAAGCTATCACCCCCATTTCTTGAATAAACTGTCCCGACTCTGGGCTCTAAATTGAAGCGCTCGACTGTCGCTGAAGCGACCTTCAACAAGTAATTGAAGCCTTTGTAAATAAATATTTATTTAAGGAATTCGGTTTTTGTTTTTTTTTCTTTTCTGTTAATCATCGATAATATTTCCGTATTCGAGGTTTCGTTTGTTAAAAATAACAGCAACAACAACAAAAAAAAAACCGATTTCAAATGATCGATTGATTTTTCGAGAATAAAGCAATGGGAACCCAATAATTTTCAGGTTGAATTAAACTTCAGATTTATATGCACTGGCATCTTTGTTATAATTTAAAAGATTCTATCGAAAAAAAAGGCCTTTACAATATTCATTATCTTCAGTAGCAAGCAAACACTCACAACAAAAGTCATAGAAAAGCCATAGAAAATATGACAACAGGAAGTTTCCTAGGATCCAAGTGAAGCGTTTCCGGTTTTAAGCCCTGAGGGTTTGTTGTCATTTCTAATGGGGTGAATAGGTGTAGACTATCGCAACGGAGCATCGTACTTTTCGATGCTAAATGCCATTCGGTGAAGTATTAAAAGCCTGAGTAGTAATAGAAGCCCGTTTTACGTAGGATTACAGGAATTTTATCATCCGCTACTTTATAGCAATGAGAAGGATGACGATCGTTCAATTGTCGCTGGCTGAGTCTGTCTGTGATAATCCTCGGGAAGGAAAATACATATAGAGTGGACTTTTAAAACTATTAGTAAAAAGTGTGCGTTTAATTAAAGAAGACGGTTTTGTTAATAATTATGTTACTTAGCCTATCTTAAATAAACTAAGGAAAGACAATGTTCGGCAGGTCGTAGCGATGACCTTTAACACCAAATTTGCGGAGAACGTAGTCGTGTGAAAAAACCTCCGGCGCATCCCTCGAAATAGTTTGCGAGAGAGAATGGAAATACACCGAGAACCTCGCTATAGTGTCCATTTTCGTAATTTAAGTCCGGGAAAGTGTGGGAGCATAATTGTTGTATCAAGGTGCCGTTTATATGGAGAACGCAGGTAAAACTTATGATACAGTTACAAGATACTGACGGAGAATGATTTCTCGCCTCCAGAAGATTGTCGGGCATTTGGTCTGCGATGTTCGCTTTACCAGGCGCATAGACCAACGCCACCTCTACTCAAAGCCTGAGTGCGAAAACGTCATACATTGTTACATCACATATGGTAGGGTATTGTTAATCATATTTCAGCCAATAATAAGCCCGAAATTGTCCCTACCGTAGGTGGTGTAACAATGTATGATTTTTCCGTGAACAGGCTTTCTCTCTAGGCGGTATTCCATAGACGCTGGCAGAGAAGTCGCCTTCGTGTCGTCGTGTGGAGAATTGGCATGCAGTTCTTTACGGTGTACTGTACCTCGTGGGGCTCGTTGTCCCTTCTTTCTCTTGGTACCCTCTCGCACTGCTTATGTTCGACGACGTTGTCATTCACGGTCGATTCGAGGTTGCAGTTCCGCTGGGTTTGCAGGCTGCGTCGCCACTTAGTCTTGTATCGTCGTGGCTGAGGAGCTCGCAACTGTACGTGAACAAAGCTATCGCTCCGAGATCGCCTCTCTCCATCGGTTTTCGTTGTTCCTTTAAAATTCTACACCGAACTTTTAGCGTCCATCGTCCACCTCTCGATCTCTCTGTCTTTTCCATTTCTAATCCCCGTCGGACTTCCTGTCTCTTGGACTCGATGCCGATTGGCTAAATCTCTTCTTCATCGTCCGCGTCTATCATCGATGCTGTTAAACGTCATGGCCCTCAATTCTGGACCTTTACTTCGTGACACTTATATCTAAACCTTTATGCACTAGACTGTATACAGGGTGACCCAAACTTATCCAGCATAATTGTTTAAGAACATTGTATTGTTCAAATGGAACAAAAAATGTCCTATAAACATTATATCTAGTCTCGATCGTGTGTGTGATATCGACGTTTGTCTATTTTCTTGTAGAGTTGTTAAAGCAAATAAATAAAACACTTCAGAGTGCAGATCACTTTCATTCTGCTTACTGACAGAACATCACATTGAACTACAAAACAAAACTA
>JAHWFO010043343.1:0-16688 GCA_023313115.1 Rhysida immarginata | reverse complement strand
CTTGTGTAAAAGGCGCAAAATGATCTTAGTAGTCGACGCCTTATTTTTTAGACCCCCCCCCCCCCCCCCCCCGTTTTCTGGAAATACATTAACGAGAGACATCTCAGGTAACCATTGTAAGATGTTTGACAATTTTTTTATGTATTAAGGATTCATTAACTACCCAAATGGCAAAATATATTCAAAATAAAGGAATGACATAACCAAGTACCGAAAGGCTAACTAAACCATTCTCGGAACCATGTTAACTGCCCTATGTTAACATTGAAAGTTTCTAATGGAACTTAATGATACCATTAATCCACGTACCTTTGAACCGATTTGGATTATCATTAATTTCACGTTATATTCATTCATGACACATCATTTCAAAATGTTTGATATATCACATGCCATATCTTATCATTGAAAATTTTGTGACGGTGTCATAAGGGTACCATTAGAGCATGTGCAATTTTATCGATTACGACCAAAATTGTTCATTCGCGGAACCATATTTATCAATTGGCAAAAGTAGTAATTATATCTGCTTCTTTCTCGTCATTACGATTTGTTTGATGTATTACTTACTATATCGTCCCATAGAAAATTGCTAGATGGGGTCGTAAAGGTACCATTTGTAGACGTGCTATTGAACCGATTTAGATAATAGTTGTGATTGGTTCGTGTCATTAACCATATTCATCGACTGACGAAAACAGGTTTGAAAATCTTTCATAACCTTGGAGGGGTTAGAGTTACGGACGGACGGACAGACAGGCAAACACGTTACCTCACACTGATAGCATAAAGCACCTTTCGGTACTTACGTCCTCTATCAGTCTAAACACCGAATACAGAATACGTAAACACCGTGTTGTCGCGGCGTTTCCCGGTCTGTAATCAAACCAGAATATTTTACAACTTTGGTCCGAAGGTTTAGCGCTCGGAGAAATTAAAAGAAAAGCGAGCGATCATATGACAAGAAGAGGAGTGCGGGAATTTCGAACAGAGAAGACGTCCGGAATAATTTGGAGGACGATGAGAAACGAATTGATGCTAACAAACAAGAAGCATTAATTCGCCTCGCCAACGAGGGAAAAGTGTGGAGATTCCCTTTCAAAGAAGGAAACCAGCCATTCCACCCGAGGAGGACTATGAAACAGAGAATATAAAGGCAAGCGAAATTCCATTAACGTTAGGGAAGAAGGAGATATCCAAGAAAGAAGCTCGCCGTCTTAGCTGAGGAGCAAGCCTGAGGAGATGGGGATGCATCCGGTACATTGTTCCGGGGTCCAGGGAGTATGAAGGGGCTAAAATGGGAGCCCATGGAGGTTGAAGAGGCAATAAGGACGGCCCATGGAGCTCAAAGGCGGTTCATCAAAGGGAAGATTTTTAAAATTTTTATAATTGTTCCGGGACCCAGCTATGCCCTCGGCAGCCCTGCAGAAGTGGACTGAGATTCATAAAATATGTCGCTTCTCAAAACAAAGGTGAGCGGAACCTTATTCTGCTACCGACGACGCACGCAGCCATGGCGACGTAGAATACTTACTTCGGCGTAGAAGTTATATCGAGCTTCTGGACTTTCTTCTTTTGCCTATTTAAATACAATTAATGCCACTTAGTTTCTTGATTGTAGGGGAATTAAAGTTCATGCAGGTGCGCACTCAGGAAAGTTATAAAACGATAACTTTTACCCATAATAATTTGAGGTGCTATGGTTATTTTCCTGCGCGGCTAGCTCCGTATTTCGATAGAGGCATTGGAGCCTTCCTATTGCGATAAGAATTGCGTTTGAATTTGCATTTTCACAATTTTTAAAGGAGGAAATAGGCAGAGGTTATGGAAGATCAGGGCGGCATTAGAATTTAGTGGACAAACAGAGAAAGGGGCGTCGGTAGGCAGAGCAGACGACGCAGGAGAGAGATGGTATTAGCGGAAAAGCGTCAGAGGAAGAGAGAAAAGAAATTCATCTCTGTATTACGCTACCGAAATAACATCAATGCATATCAAATGTCGGATTTCGAGGTGGGTTCCGTACTTCAGCACGGTTTCCACGTTTAGTAGCAAGTAATCATAACAAAGTGCTACATTCCCAGAGATAAACCTATCAGCGACCAGCTGTCTGAAATTTGCATGTCTACGATGATATTTAATAGCGTTTGAACCCAAGCGAAGATAGTCATGACTACATACGAATAATGTGAGATAATGCAATACGAGTTCAGGTTGAATCACACTCCTGCATCAACGCCTCTCGAAACATCAATAAGGTATTCAGTGTAGGCACCGTAAACGAACATACTGCCCAACGTTGTTTCCGAAAATTCCGGGCGGGAGTGACGGACCAGGCAAATGAGCCACGCGGCAGACCGCCCAACGTGTTGAATGACGCTGATCTGAAGCGATCTGTGAAAGAG
The DNA here is from genome assembly GCA_023313115.1 of Rhysida immarginata. Taxonomy (NCBI): domain Eukaryota; kingdom Metazoa; phylum Arthropoda; class Chilopoda; order Scolopendromorpha; family Scolopendridae; genus Rhysida; species Rhysida immarginata. The sequence goes on along the minus strand of JAHWFO010043343.1, from coordinate 14,286 downwards.
GACCCGACAAAAACTGTTCGCGGCCTTGCAGGGGATCATGCTGTGTCAGCGTCGACTGTCACTAGACACCATCGACAAGGTGAAAAAGCAGGACAAATGGGTCTCACTTGAAGTTACGGAAAACCAAAAGAGCGTCGGTTGGAGAGTGTGTACGGAATTGCTTTTGCGTCATGAAAAAGCGGGGATTCTTGATCGCATTGTCACCTGGGACGAGAAGTGGCTCCTATACGACAATAGGAAACGGCCAGCACAGTGGCTAGATGCTGATGAACCCCCGCAACAGTTCCCTAAACCCCCGTTGCACCCCAGGAAGTTCATGGTTACAGTTTGGTGGAACATCCGTGGTGTATTACAGCTTCCTGCAGCAGGGGGAGACGATCACCGATTGCACGAACGACCGTGCAGGCGCTACAGGCGCTGGGCTATGAGGTGCTTCCCCCCCCCCTCCGTAATCTCTGGACCTCTCCCCTATCGACTACCATCTTTTCCAGAGCCTGGACAATTTTCTCCGGAGGAAAACATTCCTAACCCAAGCAGACGTCGAAAACGCATTCCGGGAGTTTATTGATTCCCGTGACCATGGATTCTATCGCAGAGGGCTCGAGAAGCTGCCAAGTCGTTGCAACAATGTTTGGATTGCAATGGGGGTTATTTCGAATCGCACGTGTGAAGGTGTCCTTTCTAGAGGGCCATTAAAGATGACCTCTGCAATCCGACATTTTATATGCAATGACCTGATACATTAGCGAGAAGTAAGGGAGATATCGCAGCCAAGGTGAAGTCAGTTAGAGCTGTGTGTTCACTGGTCGGAGGCGGGAAGAAAGCGAGCGAACCAATGAGCACGCGGGCGAGATCAAATTGGAAAAATAGGAAAAATTTTAAAGAGGAGAGTGGAATGAGATTTCAGAGAGGACGGAGGTCCCAAGTGAGAGGTTCGGAGACGTTGTCAGCCAGTTTTCCTGTGTGTCCCATGTATGAAACCCATTCTAGTAGAGAGCGAGAGGACCAAGTAAAGGTAAAATACCAGTCTCGTATTTTTACGCAGTCTTTACGGTCCCAATCTGATTCGTCTCGAAAATTAAAGAGAAACGGGTACGCGTGGGCACTACAAGAGGAAGAGAGGCAAAGCGTCGAACCGGTTAGGGAGACATTAAGAAATTCAGTAATAGCATATGCTCTCTCCGCCGCCATAGTTGACATAAGTGATGTAAATAAGCCTTTACCTCTTGAAGCCGAATTGTAGTGGCGACATATAAAAATATAATTGAGGAGTTACGAGAGAAAATTGTAGAACTCATTGACTCACAGGGTGATCGATTCAGATCCTCCTAGATTGTACCAACTCGTCATCGTGTGAGACAAAGTAGTGTTTGTGTGTGTAGCGAAAGTGTTAAATGATAAAGAGTGCATTGGGATTACATCTCTACTGATGGATTCAAATTTATAGCTGTTAGTGACACTAAAAGTGACACTTTTCAACAGCATAATAGGAGATAGTACATATATAAGAAGGATAGGGATTAATGATTAAATTATAGTGAATAAATGCGGCTTTTGTCTCAGGATAATTCAAGGTTATTGTAATGCAGTAGTTTAGCAGTATAGGGGTGGTTCTTTTTTAATGGGTCATATTGCTGAATATAATTAATAAACACTTTCTCTAAATTGATCAATGCAAATGGTACCAACTCGAATGCAAATGGTACCAATGCAAATGGTAGAAACTATCGTAATATTTTTTTTTTAAGGAAAAAAGGCCTAATGATAGGTTTTTTTCATCTTTAGCTACTTTGCCATATAACTAAGTATGTTATATTATTCATTTAATTTTATTAGGAGCTTTAGCAAAAAGCTACTTATAAGAATGCACGTTTGGTCTGTATGTTTATCCGGCCGTCCGTCCGTCGTTTGCACGATAACTTGAAAACGGATTAACTCTTTCAAATTCTATTTTCAGAAATATGACCGTCAACTTTTCAGGATATTTCGTAGACCCCTTCAAGTCGAATTTACGTGCTAAAAGATTGACTGTAAAGAATACCAAGATAATGACATGTAATATAACAATTGATTCGTCAAGAATGAATACACTGTTACTTTCTGTTTATCGTTTAAGTATTGTTGAAGTGAGAACGCGCACTCGACGATCGCTTTTGTCGACGCATGACTGCTGAATTGATCATAATCTATCCACAATTTCGGGTTGGCGTTTTTCACGTGGTGACCACCAGTTGGCGCCAGTAGTCGCCGGCATTAAGCAGCTGCGATTTAGTGGTCAAAGTAACAGCGGGATCGCGTTTAACCGGGAGTGTTATAACCATCCAGATCTAATACTAACCTTGATGTTAGTATTAGATCTCGATGGTCATAACCTCTTCAATTAAGAAACTATGCACGAGTTTTTCGCAGCTGCTTAATGGCGAAATGCAGTGGCGCCATTATCCGGATAAATGCATGAAGCTCTGCCCGAAATTATGAGGGGAAATCAAAAAGTAATCGAGTAAATTTTTTCACAGAAAAATCTTCAGATATTTGCAAAAATCATTATATACATTTTGAAGAGCGTGTAATTTTCCACCACCTCGGGAGATGGCAGGCGTGTACGGTTTCTGCATCTAGAGCTACAGCTGTTCAAAAATGGTGGGTAAACTGGAGACGTTCGAAACTGTGGAGATCCGGAGTGTGGACAGATTTCTGTGGTCAAATGGACAAAAGCCTTCTGAAATTCATCGCGAGTTGTGTGCAACATATGGTGACACGTGCATGACATTGATAAACATATGCAACTAGTGTGCCATGTTCACAGCGGGACGCGCAAGTGTCCTCGATGAACCACGTTCTGGACGGTCGTAACATCCCGTTACTTACTTACTTACTTTTCAAACCCGCTTATCCGTTAGGGTCGCGGGGGCAGCAGCCCTATGGAGGATCTCCAGCGATCGCGATCTTCCGCCATCAGGCGCATGTCCTCCCTGGTAATATCCAAGCGACTCGAACCCAGATTCTCCATGTAGTCTAGCCACCTGGTCCTAGGCCTACCCCTTGGTCTCTTACCCACCGGCTTGGAAAATAACAACTGCCTAGGAAGACTAGTTTGCGGCATCCGTATCACGTGGCCATACCAGCGCAACTGAGATCTCTCAATGCGGAGAAGTAGCGGCTCAACACCTAAACATTCCCTTATTGTGCTGCTGTACACTCTATCTAGTAGGGTAACACCTGCCACACCTCTCAGGAATCTCATTTCGGCCGCTTGTACCCGCGATCGCACTCTTTCGGTCATTACCCAAGCCTCATGACCATAGGTGAGAATGGGGACAAAGATAGATTTGAAGACGGAGAGCTTGGCTTTGTTACCCAGCTCTCGTTTCGTTACCACGGATCGCCACAGTTCACGTCTGACACAGCTTGCTGCACCGATCCGAGCATCCAATTCTTTCTCCTGCCGTCCATCACTCGTGAATGCAATCCCGAGATACTTGAATTTCTCCACCTGTCTCAATGAGGCTCCCCTAACATGGAGAGCGCACTGAGCAGGCTGTCTTGAAAGGACCAGAACCTCGGTTTTAGCCACACTGATCTTCATCCCAGCTTCTTCACATTTGGCTGCAAACCGGTCTAGTGCATGCTGAAGGTTCGTGCGAGAAGACCCAAGCAGGACAAGGTCGTCCGCAAAGAGCAACCTCTCCACCAGGCAGTCGCCCACACAAACACGCTCATCGCCTCGGCTGCCCCTGTCTATCCAGTCCATAAAGATAATGAACAAGATGGGCGACAGTACGCACCCTTGGCGGAGTCCAACACCCACGGTGAACGGTCTTGACTTAATGCCATTTATCCGGACACACATCTCAGAGCTTTCGTACAGAGACATGATAGCAACCAGTAATTGTCCATCCACTCCATACTCTTGCAACACTTGCCAGAGCTTCTCCCGAGGAACCCTGTCATATGCTTTTTCGAGGTCCACAAAGCAAGCGTAGACCTCTTTTGCATACTCCCAGGATTTCTCAAAGATTTGCCTTAGAGCAAAGATGTGATCCGTCGTGCTTCGGCCAGGTCGGAAACCACACTGCTCCCCCGACAGTTTCGAGTCGACTATTTCCCGACTTCTCTTCTCCAGACACTTAGCGTACATTTTCCCAGGAATGCTGAGCAAAGAGATGCCTCGATAATTGATGCCGTGAATGCAGTGATTCAGCGAGACCGGCGGGTAACGATCCAAGCAATGGCACTAGAAGTGGACATTTCATACGGAATTGCACACCACGTTATCCGCGCATCCACGAAGACCTTAAGTTTCAGAAAATGTCAGGAAGATGGGTTTCTAGGCAGCTCATACCAGTGCACATGGAGATACCGCATGGCATACGTTTGGAGCATTTGCTTCGGTACCGCAAGGGACACTCATTCCTTGAGCACATTGTCACCGAAGATGAAAAGTGGGCGTTTCATTACACCCCCGAAATGAAGCGATAGAGTATGGTGTAGAAACTCACTGAGTCTACCTCTCCAGAAGACAACACCTTCCGCAGGGTGATCTTCTTGCTGATTTTCTGGCCAAAAGAGAAACTGTGAAAACTGCTGCTTATTCTGCCACCTTGGATCGGCTACGAGCTGCTCTGCGCCGAAAGCAGAAGGTCATCATTCGGCCTGATAATGCGCATCCCTATGTTGCTGCATCAGTGTCGCAAAAACTGCAGTCCTATAAGTGGTAAGTCCTACGTCATCCAGCCTGCGGTCCAGATGTGGCGTCCTCGGGCTTTCACCTGTTTGGACCTCTAACGCAACACTTTGCTGGTACACGCTTCCAGAGCGACAATGAGGTGAAAACAGCTGTGTGGTCATGGCTTTGCTCCCATCCGAACGAATTCCACGCTCTGGACATCGAAAAGTTGGTCTTACGTTGGTACAATTACTTAAATGTGAGCTTTCAAAAAATATTGAGTTACGCAGACGGTGATACTTTATCATGCCGTAGATATCAGGAATAGTAGGGAAAACAGAAAGCAATAAGAACAAAATGTACAAGTATACGAGAAAATATCAATCGGAACATCGCAATAAAAACGTAGGATGTGGGAAAATCCTAAATCTGGAATTTTTTATCGTTATTAATACTAGATGGAACCCGTTAAAAATTGACGGTAAACATGTCTTATTATTACAGACGTTACCAACGTGGAGAAAAATACATGACCAGATTGACGTGTTTTGAGCACATACGTATCCGATCTCCATCCCTTTAATTGAAAAATAAATAAATAAAAATTCGTCAGAGCAACAACTAGAATAATACAATGTACAGCAGCTTAAAAGCACAGAACGTTGCAGGCTTCCCTGCTAGTTAAAGGGATAACCGTCTACTACGCATGCGCTTAAAACAATTTTGAATTGTAAATTAGCACTAATTAACAGAATTATGGACACAAAAACTAACCTTGACAATCTACAGACTATAATCTTTCATTTAAGACCATAATGAAGTTTAGAGATGCAGTATTTTTCTCCAACGAACTGTCGAAAGAATCACCCTTGGAACTTAAATATATACGAGGGGCGATCAAAAAGAAATGTCGCGTATTATTTTTTCTTGAAAATGATGGCAGATATTGTACAGGGTGATTATAAATGATTCATCGGGTTTTAAAAGACTGCATTGCACAAAGTAATACACACAAAATAATGATTGTTACATGAAAAGAACCAGAAACTGTCCACATTTTAATTATAACACCAAAACTGTTCGATGTGCGCCCCCTTTGTCACACGACACACGTCAATGCGATAATCCAGCATTTCCCCATTGACGATCATCAGAGCTGCGGTAATGCGGTCTCGTAATTCATCCAATGTTGCTGGCATATTTAAATTTAAATTCGGATATTATTCTATTTTGTTTGGTGATTGTTACGAACGAGTGCTATCAATAGCTTGGAAGCTATAAGAGCTCAAAACCCGATGAATCATTTATAATCACCCCGTATATAAAATTGAGTTTGGTTCATTGTCAAAGTTTCTTGTTAGTGTTGTGTGCATCCGCTAAGCACAAGTTACATGACAGTCCAAACAAGATGGCGGCTCTCATTTCATCGTCCAGTGCTTTTGAGCGGCGGAGTGTTATGCATTTTCTTTGTGCAAAAGGAGTGAAACCAGTCGATATCCATCAGGAAATTCTGTCGGTGTACGGAGGTGATATCGTGCAGCTCCGAACAGTACAACGTTGGTGCAAGGCTTTTAAAGAAGGACGAGAGGATCTGCTGGACGAATCCATGACTGACAGCAACATTGCCGCTGTGGAAGCGCAGGTACGGGAGAACCGGCGGATTACCGTGAGAGAAATTGCTGCAACGTTGGACATTTCATATGGGACAGATGGGTGCCACGACAGTTGACGGCCGAACATCAAGGTGCTCTTTTCGATGCTTGTTTGCTGCATCTCAACCGATACAAGGAGGTGGGTCAGGATTTTTTGGATCGAAACATCACAGACGATGAATCATGGATCTACCATTTCCACGCCCGAAACCAAGACGAAATCGGCGGTTTGGAAACACATCTCATCTCCCATAACGAAAAAGTTCAAAATTGTCCCATCAGCCGGCAAGGTCACATCAGCGGTTGACATGTTTTTGGAATTGCTGTCGTCCGACACTGCTTGAGTTTCTTCCACCGCATACCAATTCCACCGCTGTCAATTCCAAACGCTACAGAGGCTACATTGAGGAATCTTCGAGCGGCCATACGCAGGAAAAGACTGACTTGGCAATTGAGGAATTCGTGCTGCCACACGACAACGCACGTCCCCACACAGCGAAACGGGTCACTGGCCTTTTGCAGCGATGGAACTGGGAAACACTGCGTCATCCTCCATACAGCCCGGACCTCGCTCCCAGTGACTACCATATCTTCGGACCGTTGAAGAAGTCACTGGCCGGTCGAACATTTGCGCGAAGACGACGAGGTAAACTCGGCAGTTCGCAACTGGTTCCACACTCAACCGGACGACTTTTATCGGCAGGGCGTGGAAAAACTTGCCCACCGCTGAGATCATTGCCTCAAACGGCCTGAAGATTATGTGGAAAAATAAAAGTTGAATTGTTCTATCGAATGTATATGTGTTTATTTTTTCCCGGTCACGATTTTAGAGAAAAAAAATACGCGACATTACCTTCTGGTCACCCCTCGTAGAGAGGAGTTTAATGGGGATCAAGCAAAACTTACGTACAAATCGGAGAAAACGTACGAAACGGGAAAATTAAAACCAGGATTCTACTGTATATCCTATAGATTGTATAAGCTTGATCTGGCTATGTTCCACTCCGTCAGAGATTCCCGTCAATGCTCTCTCTATTTTTCCTATTCAGTGTATTCATACTGTATGTCATTCTAATTTTATATTAAAAAAAGATGTCCAGAACGCGTAATGACATCAATTAACAAAAACTTAAAGCTAAAAAAATCATGTCATAGTAAATGATGAAAGAATGTAAACTCTCGAGTTCATTCATACAAAATTTAATTAACGTATCTTAAAAGGTAAGAACAAAAATGGTAAATTATCCTCAATGTTTATTGAAGATTTCTCTTTTAATTTGACATATATACTAAAGGTTATGTCTTGTATTTTTTACAGCTTCAAACAGTCAACATTATACATTAAAACAATCAATTCATTTTATTTATTTTTTTAAAATTGTTACGTTAATTTATGAAACTTCAATTTTTCCCGTTCGTTTCAGATACTCTGAAATAAGTCGAATGAAATATATGCGTTCATATTCCAGTTTGATTTTTCTACCTCATAAAATTCTTTACTCTTAATTCCATATCTATCTATTTTTACGCAAAAAATACAAAGATTGTAAGTATGATTAAATATAACTATATTTAGAGTACTTTATTGGGAATGAAAGTTGAAACTAACAACTATACAAAACTATTTCCTACCGTAGACAAAATTTAAATACGAATATTTTTTGAAACTGGTTTTCTTTTTACGCATACACAGCCATATCATCAATCATCATGGCAACATGCATTTTCCATTACAGTGACCGTGTCTCATATTTCTCCTATTATTTTTACTTTGCAAAAGAACTTTATATGTATGAAATACATCGTCCTTATATTTATATTTATTATCAGTTGTTTTACTCACTTCTAAAGTAATGGTGACCATGGAAATGAAACAAGGCGTGAAAAGAGAAATTGCGTTTGCTGGTTTTCGAGAAGAGACATGAATACATTATTCCAAACACTTAGTGTGGTTCAGAGCCAAACTACTTTCAAAAGCATTATCTTAATTGATAGAAACCATATGATACAACAAAAAATCCTCAAGCATAATGGCTCTCTCTTCATTGTACGTCAAATTCCAATACTGCTTCAAGTATATCCAGTTCTTCCAATCCCTGCTAGAGTCCTCTTCTGCCAGCCGGCTCGGCGGCCGAGAGCGTTGAGGCGCAGGTCTTGCCGCTCTCGTAACCAGCGAGTTACGGGTTCGAATCCCGCCAAGGGCATGGATGTGTGTGTTTGTCTATTTTCATCATCATCCTTTCATCCCATACGGCTAGTCTCCTGGAAGAGGGAGATGCGAGCTGGAAATCCATCCATCCTCTTCTGTCATTTTCGCATAATGTTACTCTTGAGTTCATATCGTTTCTTTTTTGAGTGATAATATATATCCGCTTATATGCGGTCTTTGTTGTGTTCATGATTGAATTCGGAGCAAGTTTGTAATTGGAAATGATGCAAAAAATCAAATATTCATCAATTTTTTAAGTTATTTGCTACGAAACCAGACCACATCACTTGCATACTGTTTATAGTTGCATCTTTTCATTTCCAATATATAAAAAATCATGAAAATAAAGAAAGAATGATATGCTTCTTATATGATATGCTTTATTGTGAGTTATAAATCACTAGAATGTATTAAATATAATCAGATGTAATAAATGGTTTAGATTCGTTGCAAGGTATCCAGTTTTGAAGAAAGAATAACAGACACTCACACCCAAAATATGATACGGTACATTAGAACTATGATCATATTTCGGATTCGATATAATGACGATATAATCATTGATATAAGGACAGTATCGGTGACGTATATCACAAAGTTTTAGTTAACTTGCAGACCCCATAGTTTCTGCTAATAGAACAAGTTGGTTCAATCCAAACCATGAGAATGAACCCCATTCCATGGCACTACCTTTTCCAAACTTCACATAGGTATCACCCATAAAGGCATAAAGCGCTTTGTGGGCCAGATACAAGTTAGACCATCTGATTGCCAGTGTATGCCGAGATTCGTCACTCCATACGACTTGTTTCCAAGAAGAAAGCATCAAGCGGTTGAATAAATAATGTGCATTCATCAGGATGAGATGCCGTGTCAATTCAATATTTTCCGGATTCTGCACCAAATCTTCAACTGTTTAGTTCTCCCTTATCAACGAGAAGCAGGAGCTAATCAGGCTCCTAAGTTGTCATTGTGAACTATGCGGAGCAGCGTGATCTACTTCTTCGACGGTCGAGGAACAACTGGAGAGTCAGCTATTAACTCTCTCTAAAGTTTTTGTTGACTGCAGCGCCACTAGAGCTAAAAAATGACAAATGAGAAGGAAAATTAATGTACAAGGGTCGTTCATATAAAATCGAGAAATTATCAGGCATATTACTTTTTCAGGAACGTTACGTAATCCTATTTGAGTATCACGCGATCGACATTACGTATTTTACGCAGAAAACATTATATAATGCAGTTTTTTTGTAGCTGTGAGACAGCGGTGTATAATCAAATATCTTGTGAAGGGGAAGGTTTCAAGCACAGTATAGGGAAGAAACGATGGCACGGTAGAATGTACCATTGTTGTAATTAGTTTCGCGAAGGACAAAAAAGTGGTAAAAAATGCAATGAATGGCTGCGTTTCTTCGGCTGCAGTCACACCACTGAATATTGCACGCGTTGAGCAGGCCATTCTTGATAAAGGTATCACAATTAATACACAGTGTTATTGCAAATTGCTTCGGGGTGCCGTTCGCATCGCCATTCGCGAGAAAATTACTGAAATTTTGTCCGGAAATGTCACTCTTCTCCATCTTAATGCCCCGCCTTACACGGCGAATTTGACAGAAGCAACTCTGGCCAAAATGGGCTGGGAAGTGTTGCCTCATACCCAAATGTCGAAAACGGTTCTAAAGTCATGTACGGTGTAAACTACATGCTACTTCGATTTTTTTACGAAATGAAAGTTTACATATAAAATTATTTTATTACCAAACTTTTGTAATTATTAAATTTTAAACAAGTGTATGTATGAATGTTAAAATATAGTAATAACATGCTATATTAAGCTTTCAGAAATATAAATGTAAATGCAAAAAACAAGATTGCAGGCAGCTGACACCTGAGATAAAGGAGAAACTCTTCCTTGATATAAACTGGATTACAATCAGCAGTCTACACTTCCTTATGGAACAATCACTGTGGTTTCATTGAAAAGACATAGGCACTAGCATTAACCTAGTAAAAGGAACTACAAAATGACGTACGACAGGAATATTACCATGGAAAAGTTTCAGGTGTGCCAAAATATTAGGTAACGTCTGTAAGTTAAAATTAGTTAAAATAGGAAAGCTGGTGTATCCATTATTATTGATGGCAGAAGAGAGCATATAAATAGATTTCGGATTTCTGACGATATCAAAAGTTTGGTTCAGGAATGATCCAAGGTGATTCAAAAGTTACTGTGCAGTAGTGCATGAAAACGTGTACAGAGAGCGTTAGTATCAAAATAGCTTGACAACGGAACAGCGTGTGTTCCTATTGGCGAATGTGTTCCGGAACGCTGACAATTCACATGAGTTCCAAAAGCAGCCATAGGTGTTTTAGAAATAGGGCTTTGATATGCCATGAGTCGCAGACGCATCACCAGCCACTGCACAGTAACTTTTGAATCAACCTGTATTAGAAATTCAGTCATCGGAAACAACTGAAATCTTCTGCATCCGTCTCTTTAATTGACTCTTTCAATACTTTACGTGTATTAAACAAAGATCTCTATAGTTTGGCTAAATGTGATGGCCATTTTAATTGTTGGACATTGATACAGCAAAAATTAAACAATACATATTAATTTACATGTCCATCACATTTCGCGCAAATAAGGCTGAATCGTAGCCAACGAAAAAGACAGGCCGGGGCACTAAAAAGTCACATGACCAAAGTAGATCAAGCAACAATTCACTCTTCATTTGTTCGTTATTGTTGGAAACAAATAAAAAAACACTGATAGTTGAAATTCAAGATGGAAACAACGAAGATTGGATTGTTGCTACATGTATATGTACTTTGGTCATGTGACTCTTTAGTGCCCCGACCTGTCTTTCTAGTTGGCTTTGGGCTGAATGAACTATAATAGTGGGCATTCCTTTTGCCATAACGGAAAAGCGCTTTAAAACTGGAATCCATATGTGCCATCCCAAATGGCAATAGTGATGGCCATTTTAAGTAATAATGATGAATTCAGCTGAAGAGAGAACCCCAAAACTTAAAATTACACTTGCTCATTAAGTGGGTGAAAATAACCCAAATTTTGACGGGATCCATCTAGATTTTATTTACTACAGAGATATTATGAAATATATTGAAAGTGTGGTAACAGATAGCGCCACTATACTTTTAATTTTTCGTCATACAAAATACACTCGTTTTGTGGTTTTAAATACTGCGAAAAGCTTGCACGTGCCATGTTTGTGGTCCCGCATTCGATTGTAAGCACAGACGCGAATAAGGAGACGTGCTTTAAGCATAGAGGCTGTGTTCACTCGACATATCGAAAGTACTTATCTTTCAAACTTCAGTTAAATATTAGACTCGTCCATTGATAAATAAAAGTTTTATGTACTGTATAAAATATTTATTTGTTAGAATATAGGAGGTCAACAAAACTGTGGATATAATACACTAATAAATAATAAGTAAATACCGTAAGTAGCAAAATTTATACTGAAACTAGGTATGTATATTTCGTGCACGAAGGTAGCGTAAAATTCTACGTTGTAGCTGAACGGATATAAATGAGAGAAGGATGAGACACAAAAATCCTGGAATACAAATCATGGTTTTATTGGCTGCTGATGGTCAGGAAAAGTCAGGGAATTTTACGAAATCGTTTTGCTAGACACCCTGTTATATACGGAGCCCTATCATTCCTAACCTTTTTAATAATTTCTGTCATTTTAAATCTGTATGTGTTATCCTATTACATTTTTCTCGCCGCCCTCTTATTACCTCCTATTTGTGCTCCTTCCTATCCTATCCTAACACGTCTTCAAATTCATCTCCTGGTCTCCCATTTGTTCTCTTCTAGTATTTCAGCCAACACCGTCTTATTATTCCCTATGCTAACTATATATAAAGTCGTCCTTAAGTACTCCTTTCAATTCAACAAGCTACTTCTGTACAAATCGATTATCCGGACCATACTCCTCTATGGCATGCCTGCGTGGGCGACTTTCTGTAAAAGCAGATGGAGTGAACTACAGTCATTCCAGAATGTTACCCTGAGGACCATTGCCCAGCTGGACAGAAGGACGGTGAAAAACCAATCCATCCACCTCGATTTAAACATGGCCCATATCGGTAATACCATGTTCGCACTGCACCTTAATCACGGTTAAGTAACCGCAGTTAACTCTTGATCACGGTCAAGCAGAACTGTGCGGCCGGCTTCGGTTACCTAACCGCGTTTACAGCTCGGTTAAGAGTCGGTTAACTAACCGTGTTTCGGAAACACGCGAGGCCAACGATAAATACAAGGCCCTGACGCGGAAAAGTCACCTGACTATAGCAGTCCGACCAACAATCAAACCTTCATTGTTTTCAACAAACGAAAAAATATTGACTGTTAAAAATAAAGATTGAAACAATGATGACTACATTGTTATTCGGACTTCCATGGTCAGGTGACTTTTCCGCGTCCAGGCCTGTCTTTCTAGTTGGCTTTGGGAAACACGGCAGTGACGTCATTTCCAGATTAGCATCCGCAAACAGGAAAATAAAACATGGCGGCGAAGCGAAAGCGAAGCAGCGAGTGGTCTGATGAAGAAACCAAAGCGATTATATACATTTGGGGAGAAAATATTCAGACCTGCGAAAGGCTAAGCGCAACCGCCACGTGTTCGAGCACATCTCGAACGTTTCACCACAAGATCACAGCATCCATCGTAACACACATGAAGTGAAGAACAAAATTGAAAAATCTAAGCAGGCAATACAGGTAGGCATTGTTTGGATTAATAGAACAATTACAATTTTAAACGTATTTTATTTTTAATTTCTAAACCAAAATCATTTTTAAATGTATTTTATATTTAAAATGTTGAGGCTTTAGGAGAAAATTGTTCGCTTGGTGACTATTTAAGTACAGGAGGATAAATAATAACTCCGATTCATATTTTGGGATTATAACTTTGAAAACACTTGGGGCGATATAAAAAAAAATATTATTGCGAACAACTGTATCTATCTTATGTGTATACCTTTAAAATAGATTTTGGTGATTTTAAATACCTATGGCAGTTCGGGATTTTTATTTTAAGTATATAAATTAGATATTTTGATTTTAAAATCAACAAATGCTGACAGATTTTGGGTTTAATTCTTGACTCAATATAATAATTATAATTTTGACTTAAAATCTTTTCTGAGAAGGATTTTCCACAACAGCTTATATCTTGTTCCTTGTTTCTTGGGTCGAATTCAATCGAAACACTTCTTGTTTAATTTGGGCAGGAAAGAAAAAAGTAAACAGACAAGTGGGTGCAGTCCACCTAAGTGGCCATACTACATCCTCGTTCACGAGATTTTTGGCACTTTTTCCCCTGAAAATAATGATCTGGCACAGGAGGGTATGCAAGTATTGGTTCAGGTAAATATATATTACTTTTTGAAAGTATAATTGTATAAACTGTACAATGATTAAACGCTGTGAAACATTTTAATTTTAGGATAGTTGCTGCCATGTTGTAGAAGTCGAATCCAGTCTGATGAATTTTGAAGTCCCAGAAACTCCTCTGAACTCTTCAAATCTGAGTAATAGCAGTAGTTCCGGAACAACAGGAGAAGGAGCAACATCCAAAAGGAGAAAAAGAGCGAGCCCTTCTCAAGATATTCTAACTGCTGCGAATAAAATGTTAGAACAGAGAAAAGAAACTCTGGAGGAAATTAAAAAGACAGATGAGATGGTTCTTCAGCTAATGCAAGAGCAAACGCAG
>JAHWFO010043342.1:0-17257 GCA_023313115.1 Rhysida immarginata | reverse complement strand
CCCCCAAAAAATGGACTGCTCATGATTTGGATAATTCCATTTCCACAAAAGGATCAAATAATATATTGGAAATATCCTAATGTTAACCTCTGAGTGATCCTAATGTCCACGACAAAAGCGATGGAAACGAAACGAGTAGAGATCGCTGCTCTCCTGCGCGCGGGCCACACGAAGTCCGAGATTGCCAAGCTCCTCAAAGTCAGCCGGATGACCATCCACAGAGTTGCAGACAGGCTCAAGAATGGGAGAGTCCTTAAAGATCAACCTCGTTCAGGTAGACCTCGAGTCGTCAACCGTTTGGCTGTGAGAAAAGCCTTCGAACAAGACCCAACGTTCAAAATGACTGCGCTCGCAAAGAAAAAGAAAATTTCGGTGTCCACAGTGTCCAGAGTGGTCAAAGAAGAAGGTGGAAAGAGCGTGAGGCCTCTGCTGACGGATCGGATACGGGAACAACGCCGGAAGCGCTGTCGCCGTCTTCTCAAGGGCTTGAAGAGTCATGGCGAGCGAATTGTCATTTACTCTGACGAAAAGCCCTTCACGGTCGATCCTGTCGTCAACAAGCAAAACGACTGCGTGGTAAGCTTCGGCCAGGACATCTCCAAGGTCCGCTACGTGCCTACGACCAAGCACCGGGCCTCTGTGACGATGCTCGGAATCGTGGCGTCGAATGGCGAGAAAATGCCACCCGTGTGGTTCCCAAGTGGATACCGGCTGACGGCGGCTGATTACAAGGACATCCTGGCCACAAAAGTGAAGAAATGCGGACTACATCTTTCAACAGGACGGTGCCCCTGCCCACACGGCCAAGACAGTGCAAAACTGGTTGTGGTCCAACATGACCTTCTGGTCGAAGGGCTTTTGGCCTCCGCAGTCGCCAGACCTCAATCCACTCGACTACAGCGTGTGGGCGCATGTCGAGGGGAAGGCCTGCAAGGTCCGTCACAGCAACGTTGACGAGCTGAAACCATCTGTCAACCTTGTGTGGACCAGAATGAGGAAGGACTACATTCGCAAAGTTTGCAAGGCTTTTCGGCCTCGTCTGGAGCGGGTTCTCGATGCAGATGGTGGCTACATTGATTAAATGACTAATTACAATGTTATTCTACATGATGGCACAATAAAAACATGTCTAACTGCATCGTGAACATCGCCGTGTCCATTTCTTTGCAAAGCCCGGTAGACTGCCAGTCCGCCCATGTTCATCGATCAACGTGAGCACTGCATCTAAAAACTTCCCGCCCTTATCGTTCACTACACGACCAACATTATCAACTTTCAAATCTGATCATGTTCAAGCGCGCCTTTTCACTTTCGCCACTTTCGCTTTGCAATCATGGCCGACAGTGAAAGCGTATCCCACCTCGAAGTATGTTCCAAATGCGTTTATAGTTTTATAATGAATCTGAAGGCACAAAACAAGTTGTTTTTTTTTTAGGATAAATCTTCCCTTTTAGGTGACGGCGACGCGCAGTTGTTACGCTCCCGCTACACAATGGCCAACTCCCGCAGCCAGCTTATGATTGGCATGCACACACAAGAATATAGTGAAAACGGGAAACAAAATTTGTCTTTATGGAGAACGAGTTTACTGTTGGCGTATTTCTTTTGTGCTTTTTAATTAAA
Organism: Rhysida immarginata; assembly: GCA_023313115.1. Lineage (NCBI taxonomy): Eukaryota > Metazoa > Arthropoda > Chilopoda > Scolopendromorpha > Scolopendridae > Rhysida > Rhysida immarginata. The sequence goes on along the minus strand of JAHWFO010043342.1, from coordinate 15,634 downwards.
ATTTCTTATAGCTGGATACACGGTAGGGGCGAAGGAGCTGGAGATAAAAGCGAAGATTGTTTTATATTTTTTATTTTTTTAAATTTTGTGTCTTAGGTTTCGAATTCTCTTTAAAGTTTCGTTTTTCTCGTACGCAGGTTTTTGTGTTTTAACGCTCGTTTTTGCATTGAAATCTAATAAATCCCCACCAGATTATAATATAGGAAAATAAATAATAAATAATTACGCTTAAAACAGAAAGTTTATAAGCAAAACATGTTTCTGTGGCAGTTAAATCTTATCAAGAACAGATGAAGGTACGCTCTTGCTCTTATTCACTGATCAGATTTTTTATCTTGATGCTCAGGGCTGACTATCAAAAACTTTCACGAGTGCGCTTGAGCGCACCAGTATTTTATTATTATAAGCAATAGCACGGTGGAGTATATCTTCCCCTCCATCAGAGGGGGAGAAGGCAGCTAAAAACTCCATAATGCCCATCTTGGTTGTGTTAAATTTATTCTTGAGACATTTTTTTTCAAAGTTATGCCTTCCAGGGGTAGATTACAGTGTAAAAAATAGTATCGAATTATGTAACACCCTTGAGAAAACATATAACTCTAAGGATGATAGACTAGTGTCCTTCAACATTGAAAATTTGTTTCCTAGCATACCTTTGAAAGAAACCTTTGTATTTTTAGAAGATGTATTATACGAAAACGATGTGCCATTAAGTTTGGTAAGAGATATTATGTTAGTAATGAATTGCATTGTGTTTAATAATGTATTTAGTTTTAATGGACAATTCTACAAAATGTTAAATGGCACGCCGATGGGTAGTAGCGTTAGCCCCTTCTTGGCTAATCTTTATATTAGAAAATTAGAAAATTTGGCTGTCACCTCGTTTAACTACTTCCCATCCGTGTGGCATAGATATGTCGACGATATTTTTTTGTATATTTAACACAACCAAGATGGGCATTATGGAGTTTTTAGCTGCCTTAAATATGCTTTGCCCACATATCAAGTTCAAGCTAGAAGAAGAAGATAGTAAGCTGCCTTTCTTAGACCTCTTAATCCTTAGGTCTGGAAACAAGTTGAATTTTGAAGTATATAGAAAACAAAACTTCACCCCTCCATACATCAGAGCAGATTCCTATCATTGTGTTCGCACAAACTTGCAGCGTTTCATCATCAGATCAGAAGGGCGTTATTGTTACCCCTGAATGATGCCGCAAGGAAAAAAGAATTGGACCTAATCAAGTCATACGCAGAACTTAATGGATATAATACAAATATAGTGGATAGAATAGCAGATAAGATCGTCAGACATATAAAGATCGATGAAATCACAACGTTGACAGGGAAAAGAAATGAAGAATACAAAAATGTGTTGGTCCTTCCCTACAACAACACACTAAACAAAGGGATCAAGAATATTTGTAGTAAGTTTGGTTGTAAAGTAGTTTATAGGAACAGTAAAACATTAAAAAGAAAACTAAGCATAATAAAAGATAAGATCCCAGCGGAAGATTACCCCGGGGTATATACCGTAATTTTCGGGAGTAACGCCGCGGCGGCTGATACGCCGCACACGCCAAAATTTAACAAAAATGTTAAATCTCCGGGAGTAGCGCCGCGGCGGCCAATACGACGCACCCCCCCCCCCCCATCACACACGGTCCGTTTTGTATAATCGCGTTTTATAAGAAATTCAATAAACAAACCAAAATTCAATATTTATAAGATATATTTTATTAGTCGAATCCTTCAAAATTCGATGTTTCCGAATCGGAATGCAATAAAGATAAACGGTCGAAAGTCAAAAGTCGTTGGAGAGAGAAATACTGGGAGATTATGCTCGTCGAAATTGAAACCAAATACTGATTGCCATGAAACCAAAAGCGACCCCTTATATATCGCAACAGGTGTCATACTAGCGGGCGTTGATTATTCTGATTGGTTGACCTCTAGCGGGTGTCGATTATTCTGATTGGTTGACCTCTAGCGGGCGTCGATTATTCTGATTGGTTGATCTCTAGCGGGCGTTGATTATTCTGATTGGTTACCCTCTATTGACGAACGCGAAAATTAGACCAGTTGATCATTAGACAAATGGCCTCTCTGGGCAAAAAGCCGCACTAAAAGCATGGATTATTTGAAATAATTTATTTCCTGTTGATGACTGATCACACTGCGCGATTTGCGGAAAACATCGATGTTGGAAAACCCGATGTTCAAATACATCGATGTTTCCAAGGCCATTCGATGAAAACGTCGATAAGAACCATCGATACTATAAATTCGTCGATAATAAGAGTGCTTTATTATCGAGTGAATCACCCACTGTCGATGAACGATCACGCTCGATCGTTATCGGAGTGAATTTTTAATCACGTGTAGAATCTATCTATCTATTTTTTTTTTTTTTTTTTTGTAAAATCTCCGGTAGTAGCGCCGTGATGGCTGATACGCCGCACACGCTGAATTTTTAACTTTTAATAACAGAAACGCCGCGGCGTTACTCCCGAAAATTACGGTAAGTTTAAGTGTGAAACGTGTGACATGTTTTATTTGGGAAGCTCGCAAGGAGGAGTGGGAATACGGATGAAGGAACACATTTCTTATGTAAAGAATGCTAGGTTAGGGGCGTCATCTTTTGCGGACCATATCATTAATGAAAAACATAATTATTCTACAGATTTGTTTGAAGTTATTCATAGATGTAGAGATGTTAAAATGTTATACTCCCTTGAATCGATTGAAATTGTAAAAAACAAAGCAACCAATAAAACCCTGAATAGTGATGAGTGGCAGAATGTCTCCCTTTAGCAAAATTTTGAACAAAATAATTTACTTTACTTGTGTTGTTTCCTGTAAGGGTTTCCCACTTTGCTCTTATAACCGGACTACTCTTTTATCCAGTGTGGAGGGGAGAGAGGGGGGGGAGGGGTTTTGTTTGGCTTTTATAGGGCTAAGCTAAGAAGGTAGTTTGTATTAGTTGTTTTCTTTTGATTTTCGCGTTTTATTTTTGTAATATTTTTTGTATAATTTTTTGATTGGTTCTTATATATTATAAATACTCGGCTTCTCTTGTTGTTCTTTACTCACTGATGAAGGAAACTTCGTTTCCGAAATGTACATCTGAGTCATTAAAATTTATTATGTGGAACAGTGTTTTCGGAGTTATTTTTCTTTCTATAGTTGTGTTCACAGTTTTTGGCTTGATTCCATTGTAGCTTGAAACAAATTTATTGCCATTCGGGGAGAGAATGAGAGGACGTTACTGGGAGTTCCAGCAAGACAACGCTCCTGTTTCATAGTGCAAAATGCACTCGACAATGGTTTCAACAAAAAGGGATCAAAGTGACGAACTGGCCTCCACTTTCTCCCGACCTAAAACCAATGGAGAAAGTTTGGGGTAGCTTGGCACGAGCAGTTTACAAGGGTGGAAAACAATATGCAAATGTTGACGATGTGAAGAGGTCTGTTGTTGAAGAATGGGAAAAATTGGATGAAGAAATGTTCAAAAAACTTGTTGAGACAATGCCAACCCGAGCTATAAAAGTTCTGGAAGCTCAAGGAAAATTTATTGGATATTAAGCTTTGTGGTCTTATAATTTTTGGACAGACAAAATCTACCTTTTTCAGTTTATTTTTCTTTCTATTTTTTATTTTATCATTGCATTGTGTCAACATGCTCACATTGTCATTTATAAACAATAAAAAAATTGTTATTTAATTGTGTTAAAAAATTGAAGAGTTATTTGCATTTTCTTGGGTGGTTCTATATTTATTGGACGCACCTTAGCGTCAATAAACTTCGGACACCAAGTAATTTGGCTAAAAACACAGTGAAAAGTGCAGGCTAATGACAATAGATTTCCTGAGTATATGCAACAATATCAACATCGATTTAGAATCGATTTAATGGTGTGAAATAATTTATTCAAATTTATGTAAAATTGCGTTGTCAACAGGTTTCAAACAACTTCGTACACAAGGGGTCGCCAGCAAATAGAACTTTCCTAAAGGCTGTAGAAACGCCCAGAATGCTTTGCATCAGGCTTTAAAAGCACCGTCCACGCGACAGAGCACAGTATTCGTGTTGTTTTAAACCATGGGACGTGGTAAGCCAGTAGAAACGTGTATACGGCAAAAAATTATACAGCAGTTCCAGAATAACAAATCCCAGCGAGCTATTGCCCATGAATTATCAGTTCCACTCTCTCTCTACTGTTAATGGGATCATCATGCGTTTCAGAGAAATCGAGAAAACAGAACCACAGACTGCACCAGGCAAGCAGCGATTATTGAATGTTAGGGACCTACGAGTATTTCGACGTTACATTGTGAAAAACAGGCATGCTCCCATAAGTGAAATGACTGTTTGGGCTCGAGAATATTTTCATATACCCATATCCGAAAGCACAGTCCGCCATTCCATCAGAAGATGCAACTATTACTTATACGCTACAAAGAGGAAGCCATTTATGAGCACTGTAGCTAAGCGTCGCCGGGTAGCATGGGCCAGAACCCATCTAAAGTGGACCCTTGCTCAGTGGAATAGTGTTCTGTGGTCCGACGAGTCCACATTTGCAGTGACGTATGGCAACAACGGTCGCAAGGTGCTAAGGACCAAGCACGAAAGTAATCATCCCGACTGTTACCAGAGGAAAGTTCAGAAGCCTGTATTGCTGATGGTGTGGGGCTGCACGAGTGCAGCCAGGACAGGATCGCTTCAGTTTTGCGAGGGCACTATTAACTCTGCTGCGTATATAAACATTCTTCAACAGCATCTGCATCCATCCCGCCAAAAATCTTTCAATAGGACAACGTGAAGCCTCAAGCTGCTCGGAACACTAAGGCTTGGCTACAACAGCAGCGTTTCAGGGTGCTTGACTGGCCTGCCTGCAGCCCAGATCTGTCACCCATTGAAAATGTATGGTGCATTTTAAAGCGAAAAGTCAGACAGCGAAGCCTCGAACACTGCAGCAGTTGCGGGTATGTATTTCCAGTAGAAACAACGCAGAAGTGGGACAAAATTCCAGTAGAAACAACGCAGAAGTTAGTGTCCAGCATGCCTCATCGACTTCGGAGCGTTATTTGTCGGAAAGGTGACGCCACTCAGTGGTAATGTGCAATAAACGGTACGGTGTACGAAGTTCATTGCAATGTGTTGAAAACGGAACATTACAAAAAGTCGCTTATTTAATTTTCTCGTTGGTTTTTTTTTTATGTTAAAATGCTATATCACAGTTGTACTAAAGCTCTGTGCACACAATAAAGTAATTTTCATTTGTTTACAATTAGTTTCGTTGTACATATCCAAAATTTTTTATGTGTACGAAGTTCATAGACGCTAGGGTTGTAATTTATAGCTTGCTTTATACTGCCACCATACATTCCGTTTAAGCAATGTCCCAATAAAGTGTACAAGACAAAGGTCATAAAGACATGCCACAACACACAACGTTAGATAAGTGGGAGTCAGACAATCGTCATTCAATTATACTAGAGCAAAATATCAATAATTCAAAGCATTATACCTTTTCGACCATCAATTTTTGAATAGCCTTCTTTACATCTTGCACCTTCTTGCCCTGGTGATCACCTACAAGCATAATCTGAAAAGAAAAAAAAAACTGGAATTTTTAGTCACACCTTGTGGACGTAATAAAAATTTATGATTTAGACTAGGTTCTTGTTTTAAGAGAAAGTGTCAACTATAAAACATTTTATCAGACAAAGTCAAGCTGAAGTTCAAAAATGCATATACGAGGCCTGTGAGAAAAGTATCCGACCTAATTTTTTGTTTTTCGAAAACCTGATGGATTTGGATCCCGCGCGCTTGCATGAACTGACCTTGAAACTTTGTGCATATGCGTGAATTTTTTCCCACCTCTCAATAGCGTCAGCTGCTGGCAATCATCATTAGAGGGAGGTAGTGTGTTGTGCTCTCGTCGGTTTTTGATTTGAAGGAAAATGACGGAACGACTGGAGCAGCGTTACTGCATCAAATTTTGCCAGAAACTGGGCGACAGCCGGGTGGATTCCATCCGGAAGATTCAGACTGTTTTCAGTGACGATGCTATGGCCATCGCACAGATTAAGGACTGGTACAACCGGTCAGCCGAAATGACCAGGTCATTGCCAAAGTGAAAAATCCTATTCTTTCCTCCCAAAATTTCACCGAACGGAATCAAATGACTTTGTAGTGTCTCTATATACTTTCCTGAGTTTTGTCATCCATGTAAAAATGCTGAGGACGCTTGACCATTATATGAAAAGGCCACCCATATTATCACCGATCCACCACCTTGTTGTCTGCTAAAAAATGTTCAAGGCTCTTTCCTTAAATCATGTCAGTAGCTTGCATATCCATCAGGACCATCCAGATTCCATTTCTTTGCATCACTGAACAGCACACTCAGCCATTTATCGCTATATGACATGTGCTGACGAGCCCACTGCGACCACTTCTTTTGGTGAAGCTTTGTGAGTGGCGGTTTACGTCTAATTTTCTTGTGAATAAGGTAACCAGCTTCTTTAATACATCTGCGAACTGTACTCTTTGATATATGCAAATGTGAACTAATAGTGATGTTACTTATGGATATTTTCTGGGAGGAAGCCAGTTTCAGTATCCATCTATCATCACGAGAGCTTTTCACACGTGGTCTTTCTAAACGATGTTTTGGTTAGTGTGGCACTCTACAAGCTAGAGCTTGGTAAATAATACTTTTAGAATGGTTTAACGCATTGGAAATGTCATGAGCAGATTCATCCTGCGATTTTAAGCTAAATATTCTGGCAACCTCATCAGCTGTTAGCTGGGAAGCTCTAGGCATTTCGTTGATGAGTAAAATGTCGCTCTTGAGTAATTTCACAGCAGATTAAAACACCCCAAATCTTGCACCATGAATAAATATTTACATATTGCATAAAATTATGTTGTTCTATAAACTTTTGGGACACAGCATTTTCAATGGTTTATCATAAACATTTTCAGTGCTTTTGTGAAAAGTAAAATTTTTGTCATGTTTGCGTATTATCAAAACCCAAAAACTTTCCATAACATCATTGATGTCATAGTGACGTAATCAGCGAAACATTGATGTCTATAAACTTTTGGGACGGACTGTAGCATCAATTTTAATCTCACAACAGTAAAGTAGGTTGAAAACCATTCTACAGAGGCTACAGCCAAACAGTTTAGCATTGATCCTAACGGGAATGGAAAACACAGCAGGATACTTTAGAAAAGATGAAGGAGAAGGGCGAGAATTTTGCATAATATATCCATCACAGTTGTGCAGAATTTTATAAGCGCCGGACCTGTAATACCGGCCCGCCTGCATTAAGCGCCTGAATTTTTGCAAATAAGCACCCGGGCGCTTAATACAGTATTTACGGTACTCCTTTCTACCTGGAACAGACTTCACCATAGATGCCATATTCAAATCTAGCTGCAGTGTCGTCGTCGTCCAGTGGAATGTACTGAAGCAATTTGCGATAGTGTAGGAAGTTTAAAAGATACTGCATACAAAACATACAGTCTGTAACATTGCTATGGAATCGATGCATAATTTTCGATTACGTTGTATATTTATTAGATATTATAACCATTACTTGTGTACAGCACTTTTAGCCTATTAACATTTTAGAAAAAGTATTAAAAATTTATTTTCATCAATTTCAAAAACAATACGCAAAAAAGTCAGTTTTTTAATGTAACAATTCTATGGAATCAGAAGTGAAAACCTTTAAAATATTCTATCTACAATACTCATTTCCAAAAAAGTTGGGACAGTGCAACATATAAGAAGAACTCCAACACATTTGTTCGGATTATTGTATTGCCGTTTATTTCAACACATTCCAATACATAAACGATAAATTAGGCATGGGATCACATATCTTCTTATATGCTTAAACAAAGATACAGGTGGTTTTCCTGTTTGGAACGTGCAACACACTCCCAAAAAAGTTGGGACAGCACGGCGTTTACCACTCTCCTCTTGATGACACACTGTAATCTTCTGGGCATTGATGACACCAATCTTTCTAACACCGTAACCGCAATTCTGTCCCATTCCTGTTGGATATAGGTTTTCAGCTGTTCAACTGTCCGGGGTCGTCGCTGTCGTAGTTTTCGTTTAATAATACGCCAAACGTTTTCTATAGGCGACAGATCCGGGCTGCAAGGGGGGCAATCCAACATACGCATGCGCTGCCGACGTAGCCATGCACAAGTTATGCGCGCTGCATGCGGTCTGGCGTTGTCTTGTTGAAATATACACTGACGTCGTCCAAACAGGTGCCTCTTAGATGGCACCATAGCTTGTTCCAGGATCTGTATATACACTTCAGCATTGACGGTGCCATTGCAGATGTGAAAGTCTCCCATTCCGTGGCCACTAATACAGCCCCAGACCGTGACAGACGGTGGTTTCTGTACCGAACGCCTGTAGCCCGCGGGAATATCCTTTTCGTCTTTGGTCCGGAGTGTACGGCGTCCATTATTTCCGTAAACAATCGTAAAGGTTGATTCGTCAGACCACAATATGTTCTTCCAGCGTGCTTGGGACCAATTGCGATGGGCTCGAGCCCATATCAGACGGCGACGTTGCTGTCGTTTGTCGATGTATGGCTTCCGTCGTGCACAGTATAACTTAAGTTTGCATTTGTGGATGCACCGGCGTACAATATTCGACGATAATGGCTTCCCGAATAAATCGCGGGCCCACGTGGTTACGTCCGTCATCGCAGCATTCCTATGCGTGACGCAGTGACGTCGGAGGATCCGAAGAGCTCGAGCATTCAGAATAGGTTTTCTACCTTGGCCTTTCCGAACTGTGATCTCACCACTATCTCGGTAGCGTTCGATAATATTATGTACTGTAGATGATGACAGGTTAAATCTTCTGGCTATTGCATGCTGAGAAACGTTGTTTGTGAATTCTCGAATGATTCGAACACGAAGATCTTCGCTAACTGGCTTGCCTCGACCCATCGTTCCGAATAAGTTACCTGAACGACGGATGGCAACTGTTATTTATACGGAATGTAGTACGACATCATCATTCTAGATTATTCCCGAACAATTCGGAAGGTTCCACTACTAACGGCGCTTTCTACAACCTATGTCCCTACTATTTTGGAACGTGTTGCAACACCCCCATTCAAAATGAACGTCCTGGCCACGATACAAAATGTTTTGGTGCACACAGTATATTCATGTCATTTCATAAATGTATCTGCTATTTTGTATTCGCGAGAAAGTTTTGTTACATCATCCCTTTTTGTTTTTTCGATATATTTTGCACTGTCCCAACTTTTTTGGAAATGAGTATTGTACCTTCTGAAAATGAAACTGAGCAAAAGTTATTTGTTAGTGGAAAGTACAACCCCTGGCAAAAAGTATGGAATAATTCATTCATTGTTACCTGGCGCCGTGCTATTGGCATTATTACAAGGCAACCGTTCAGAGAAGATCAATGATCTTTTATTTACACATGTGTCAAGTGTTTGTACAGTTATGTATTTAATCTCAGGTGGTTCGGCCGTTCCGGAAATTAATTACCGTAAATCTTCTACTATAATGCGAATTTTTTTGGCCTAAAAAAACATCCAAATTTGCTGGGTCGTATTATACAAGAGGATAAAAATCAGCCCTCTGACGACTGTAGCTGGAGGAGGTTTTGTCCTGATAACATTATCGTATATTATACATTAATTACATTGCATATTCAGTGTCCAGTTCATTATACAATAAATTAATTCACTTTTTATTCGAATTACTCGTCGCCAACATCTAACAACATCGAAAATAACTTCTCCCAAACATCGATACTTCTAAATAGGCCTACTTCCAAACTGCCTCGAACCAAAGCCTACAAGAAAGCTTATGCAGTGAAAATATTAAACTGAATAAACATTACTTGTCTTTTTATTAAGAAATTTGATGTACTGTTGTGTTTTTTTTTGTCGATGTGCAAGTGAGAAAGCTTTCCAAGATGAAGATGCAGCCAATTGTTTAGAGGAAGAAGACTGGGATACAGATGTCAAATTAACTGAGGAAGATTGGAAAGACCTGTTCGAATGTCAAATTAACTGAGGAAGACACAGATGAATCGGATTTTGAAGGTTTTTGAATATTAAATATCCAGACTATTTAAAAATAAAGATTTCTTTTCTGTATAAGTTTGCACCTTTTATTTCTCGCGAGGAGTCAAAAAAGGGGGTCGCATTATACAAGAGGATAGGATTTTTGCCGATTTTTTGGGCCGAAAAAGTGGAGTCGCATTATACAAGGGGTCGCATTATAGTAGAAGATTTACGGTACAATTCATTGAACAAAAGGACTCTTGGAAAAATGTATGGAATAGTCCAAACCATTGGAAAAAGTATGGAATAATTAGGGATTAACGAATCAAAAAACCAATATGCAAATGACAGAATGACGTTAGGTACATCACGTGACTGGTATAAAAACAGAATGTGCACGTTGTTAAGTGGCATTTAACAGCTAAAATGGCTAAAACACATGAACTTAACATTGCAGAAAAAGAACTCATTCTGAAGCTCAAATGTGACGGTTACACGCAGCAATCAATTGCCAAAAAACTGAAATGCTTCCAGGGAACAGTTTCCAAAGTCCTATCTAAAAAGGCCAAAAGGGGGACCGTTTCCAATGCAACAAAATGGAAGGCCAAGAGCCACATCTCACCAGAATCACCGGACGCTGGTTGCCATCGTCAAAAAACAGCGGTTCGACTCATCTGGCAACATCAACAATGCATGGGAAGCTACAGGAAAGCTACATCGACAATATCTCTGACCGAACAGTGCCATATCGGTTGGCAGAGAAGGGTTCAGATCATCTAAAGCGAAAACCAAACCATACGTGACCGAGAAGCAGAAACGAGAGAGATTACAATGGGCGAAACGGTATAAAGAACGGACTAACAATGAATGGAAGAGAGTGATGTTCACAGATGAATCAAGGGGTGCCTGGGGTATAGTGACAGCCACGGGCGTTTTGTTTATAGATAACCACATGAAAAGTTTCAATCGGACTGCCTTCGTTCTGTGACCAAATTTCCAAGAGGATTGATGGTGTGGGGAGGTGTCACCCATAAGGGGGTGGGGGAACTTGCCATTGTTACATGCAATGTCTATTCAGAAGCATACATCAATATCTTGGTAACGTTTATGTTAAAGACTGCAGAGGATCACTATGGCAACGAGGAGTTCATTCTTCAAGATAACAATGCATTATGTCATCAGTCCCGACAAGTGGGAGTTTGGTTGCAGGAAGATCTAAGGCTAAAAAGCTCAACACTAGAGATCACACAAGAATATTTCGTATGGCAACGAAAGAACAATTATCAGTACGACAAATTGCAGGTGCTCTACCTGCAGAAGTGTCCCACCAGACTGTCTGGAGAAGTCTTCACGACAACACCAACGTCAAGTATTCCAAATGTCTTAGAAAACCACGACTAACAAAAGCTCACTGACATGCGCGACTCGAATGGGCTAAAGATAACATGTCCTGGGTGGAACAATGGAGCAACATCGTTTTCTCTGACGAAAAGAAGTTTAACTTAGACGGACCAGACGGAAATGCATGTTACTGGCATGATCTGAGGACTCCCCCCAGCATTCAGCTCAGCAGGAACTTTGGAGGGGGATCTGTCACGGTGTGGGCAGCATTTGGCTACGACGGAAAATTAGATCTTGTGTTTGTGGAAGGAAGATTGGACTCCAAAAAAGTATCAGACATTGCTTTATGATCATTTAATACCGTTTGGCCCTTTGATTGGTGGCCCAACACGGAAATTTCGACTAGACAACACAAGCTGCCATGTTTCAAAAGCAATGAAAACATGGTTCGTTGATATAAAAATTGAAGTACAGGGTGATTCAGTCAATTTCTGACCATTTGAGTACTATGATTTATTGACCCATTAATGTTTACAAACTTAGCATTTCAGTTTGATATTTTAGGCAGTTCGGAGTTTTTATTCCCGTGGAAAAGTCTTGATGATATGCTCAATGTGGCCACCACGAACGTTTTGAACTGCTCGCAGCCGAATGGTCAAGTTGTTCATCCACAAGGGTGCAGCAGTCGACGATGCTTTGTCGCAGCTAGTCTAGGGTTCTTGGTGCTGTAGTGAACACACTGTCTTTAAGGAACCCCCAGAGATAAAAATCACATGGGTTTAGGTCAGAACTCGTAGGGAGCCAAAGAAAGCCACCCCCGAAGCAAATAGTTGTCGCTTCTGTCTTCCAGTGTCTGTTAACTCCTGATAACATGGATCTTATACGGGAGCAGGTGTAAATCCTTTCTCAATATTCGCCACGTCATGATATACAACAGCCCTTCTTCAATTGATTGGCGGCGAACAGATTTTTTGGTAGGGGAATCGACCAACCTTGTGCGAACATTTTCGACAACTTCGGCCGTTCGAATGCGAGCTTCGCTCCCGCCTTTTTTCTTGCCTTTAACATATCCAGTGGCACGAAATTGCTTGACAAAATCCATGATTGTTTGCCTGCCTGGGACGTCTCGACACTTATACTCCTTCCGTAATTTTCTTTGCACGGTTCCAGGTGATTTTGTCTCGAAATACCATTCGACAAACTTGCATTTCTGCTCTGTTGATAAAGCGGGCGCCATTTTTCAACAATACAATTTTCATGCAGCGCCGTTGCAACAATACAAACTCCAACTATTTAGAAATCCGATATGGCACTCATATTCTTTCAATTGTTTATCCCTAATGCACGTCATTCGAGTGAAATGGTCAGAAATTGACTGAATCACCCTGTAATTAATTGGCCATCATTAAGCCCGGACATGAACCCCATAGAAAATTTATGGGGTATCATGGTATCGAAAATTTATGCTAAAAAGAAACAGTTTGATCATGTTAACGAGCTGAAACTCGCTATTTTAGAGGCATGGGACAACATAAAACCTGCAGTTCTCCAAAAGCTAGTTGAATCAATTAATTTCAGCAAAAGGTGGTTCAACTAAATATTGATTTGTAATTTTCTTTAACCTTTTATTTGTGATTCCATAGAACTGTTACAGTTAATTAATACATTTTTTTGTTTATTGATCAAACAATGTTTTTGTTTTTTGTTTGTTTGTTTCATTAAACATCTTTGTGGTTTATAAACATATCTAACATTCAGCATTTTGATATATGGATACTTTGAAAAGTTACTTTGAAATATGCCTTGATTCCATAACAATGTTACAGACTGTAGCTTTTTTTCCAATAACAGTAAGCGAGGGGGGGGGTGGACTTGTTGCACTACTTATACAGGGTGTTTCAAAATTATGTACAATAAATTTAGTGACATATTCTTCAGGTCAAAAGAAGACGAAAATGTTCTATAGCACTTTGTCTGGAAACGATTTGTTTGCGAGTAATCCAATATGATGGAGTAGGGAAGCACGGTAGTTAGCGGACCATATTTTAGCAGTTCCAGCGTTTCGACCCAACACTAGGTTGAGTGGTTTGTTCCATTGAAACCTACTTTAGGGTTGTTCCCTTAGTTGTGTACGCTTGTTTCCGTTACTGTACATCCACTAGGAATAGCAATTTCAGAACGTTTGCGTGCTTTGACATACGCATTACGATTTACGTGAAAAAAAGTCATGTACACGTATTCCAGTGCAGAATACACTGCCATGCACCTAATGTATGGTCTTGCGGACGGAAATGCTGTGGAAGCAAGAAGACTCTACCAAGAACGCTTTCCGAATAGACGTTTGCCAAATAACCCAACATTTGTATCTGTCGACAGACATTTGAGGGAGCGTGGTTCCTTTGGCCGTCAAACAGGACAAAAGTAGCACATTCTCCGGATGAGGAGGATGTGATAATTGACATCATACATGATGAACCAAAGACAAGCGCCCGTCGTATTTCTTCCGTGGTACACATTGCGCACTCATCTGTTTGGCGCATTCTTCACCGTCAGCTTTTGCATCCATACCACCTGCAACCCAACGGACTATCCACACCGACAACGATTTTGCCAATGGATACAACGTCGTCATGCTGCAGACCCTAGTTATCTCAGCCAGATACTTTTCACGGACGAAGCAACCTTCACCCGGACAGGAATCGTAAATTCTCACAACCAGCACCATTGGGCAGATGCTAACCCACACGTTACCAGAGCTCGAGCGCATCGAGAGCGTTTCTCCGTGAACATTTGGTGTGGAATTATCGGAAATAACTTAATTGGCCCTTATGTGTTGCCGCCACGATTGACTGGGCGAACGTGTCTTTTATTTCTGCAGAATGCATTGCCAGAATTACTGGAAGATGTTCCTCTTTTGATAAGATCTAACATGTGGTTCATGCATGATGGCGCTCCATCACACCTTAATGCTGCATACACGAATCGGTGGATAGGTCGAGGTGGACCGGTAGCCTGGCCTGCAAGATCACCCGACCTTAATCCCTTGGACTTTTTTCTTTAGGGTCATGTGAAAATGACGTCTACAGCACAGAAGTTCCTAACATTATGGATCTGCGACAACGAATTGAAAATGCATGCCAAATAGTTCATAATGCTGGCAACGAAGTCTTCCATGACATCAGACGGTCGCTCATGCAACAAGCCGAAGCGTGCGTGCGTGCGAGCTGGTGGCGGGCACTTTGAACAATTCCTGTAATTTGAAGCCACGGGTTTAGTGGGCTGTATCGCGTAAATAAATCGTTTCCAGACAAAGTGCTATACAACATTTTCGTCTTCTTTTGACCTGAAGAATATGTCACTAAATTTATTGTACATTATTTATGTAGAACAACTCTGAAATAACGAGCAATTGAAAACAATTTGAGCTTCTTAATCAAAAAACATAAGAAAAGATAAATACACTTAGACTTACCCCTTCGTAGAAGCCTTTCAGATAAAGTTTTTCCTTGGCTTCCTGCAGCTTATCTTGATCATTTTGACTTTGTATTTTCATTTCTTCGCAAAGACTTACAGCACTCAAATTTCCATAATCAGGGACATGGATAATAGCAACCTGCAAATGGATATTCAAGCATTAATAAAAAAGATAAAAATTCTGGACATTTGGGTATTATGGTCGTAAAGATACACTCAAGAGCCAAAACATTATCAGCACCTACTCAATAACGCATTGCAAAACAGCTGCAACTTACCTTGGCATAGATGCCACAAGTTCTTGGTAGATAACTAGAGACCGGTTGTACCAAATGTCTAAGCAGCGGTCACACAAAGTCGAGATATTCCGACATGGTGATGTTTGAGCTCTGACCTGCCTCTCCATTACATCCCTAATGTCCTCTATCGGATTAAGATCCAGTGAGTTAGGTGGCCAGGACATTAGTTGGAATTCATCAATATGCTCCTCTCAAACCACTCCAACGCAATTCGAGCCTTGTAACATGGGGCGTTTTCATGGTCCGTTCCATCACAACTATGCGTCCCAGAGCCGCCCATGCAAACGTCCCTCAAAGTACCGGGTGGGCAAGAAATAGCATGAGGTGTTCAAAGCTCGCTAGCCGGAATTCTATTAGGCCAAATGCAGTACATTTTGGTGTATATACTTAGTGGAACATGCAGTTTCGATTTCTGCAAAAAAAAAAAAAAA
>JAHWFO010043335.1:0-10370 GCA_023313115.1 Rhysida immarginata | reverse complement strand
TAGTTCAATAATGATCAAATAAACAATTAAATGCTGGTAGTAAGCAGAAATACGAATAAATTAATAGTCAGAACTATATTCTCATTTAAATAAGCATGATAATAAATAGGGACTCCACAATGCCCCCCTTCCTTCAGAAATGGATTCCCTGTGGAACCATTTCTGCCCACTTCCAGCCTGTCTCTGCTTCGGAATGTTCGTCGCAAGAGCAGTATGATTACCGTTGGGCCATGATGAAACTATCTTACTATATGTAAGGATTAATATGTGATCCTTAAAATAATGGTTATGCAATAGCAAATAAGGTTGTAATATAAAATATAGGAGAGTAAATACGTAATGATTTTGGAAAATAATTAAAGTCTAGGAATATTCATGACAACTATGGATAACATAACATTACTAAAAGAAAGTATTCAAAATGATTATAGTAAACATTAGATTGGATACAAGGTTCCAATTAAGAAAGTAATGAATAAGATTTTCATAAAAGTATCAGGTTAAACTTCTTAATAACCTATTTCAGGTAGGCTTGAGGAATAGTAACTACCATAAGGATTAAATTCATATGTCATAAGTTAACCGTAACGTATTAATAAAAAAATAATGTCCAAAGTCCAGAATATTATAGTGGTTAATTGGTCTAAGTCCGATATTCTAGGTAATTTTAATCACACACAGTTCTTGTCACTTTTCGCGAAAGTTCAACAAAAAATAGTTCATAAAATGTAATATGGACACTTTAAAACTAGCAACTTGGTCAATAAAAGAATGCAAAGACTTTATTAATATTGACCCTTGTTGCCTACATTAGGACTTAAGTAAAAAATTTTAGTATTAAAGAAGAATATGAATAAAAATTTTATAATGCACTTTTCACAAATTTAAACCACTTGTTAACATCAGGTCCATCCGTTTTATGTCACCAAATCAGTCTGCCGAATTTAAAGTTCACCAGTCTGTTGCACACACTAATTTACGAACTGTCACTGGTTCATTTGTAACTGTTCACTATTACCTTCTTACCAAATTGGGTGGAAGAAGAAAAATCAGTTCCGTTTGCACGAGTTCCTTTAAACAGCTGGGTGCTCTGCTCTAACCAGTACCAAAGAAGTTGGTTGGGAGCAGAATCAACTTGGAATCCGTCTGGTGGCAACTTCCGTAGAATGGTTGTAACAGCTGAAGGGGCTTGGAGGCCTGGAGATGTATCAGTCCTTGTGGTGGGGTCATCTTTATCGTTAAGGCGCTTGGAGATAGGCGATCCATGTCTATTTCGAAAAGGCTGCAAAGAGAGTGATCTTTTTTCCCAAAATATGGCCAGCGTTCTACCAAATAGACATAAATTTACTCTATCAACTAACTACATATGTAAGGTGTTGTTATCAACTATGTGTCAAAGGAACCTTTATTCAAAGCAAACGAGAATGTTTTTGTGTAAAAGTGAATCTTAATTAACATTAATGGCTTTTGAGAAAGACAAGAAAAAATTAATCTTAATTTTCACTAGGGTCATACAGCACTCTTGCTTGTCCAAGCATCATACTAGCACTATCTCTGACCGAAGTGACATGAGTTCCAGAGGGGGACTCCAGTTCCAAGGTTTCCCTGGGGTCGGAAAGATCAACAGTCCCTCCACTGTATGTACGAGACCTTATTTTTGGGCACTGATTGCCCTTGTAACACTTACTGCCTATAACAAGAATGATAACAAGAAAAATAATAATGGAGACAACTATCCCAGCTATGCTCCATGACGACAATAGACTGGGCTGAATTATATCGGTATCAAAAACAGCTTCCAAGTCATGTGCTCTTTGCTTTATCTGTTGAAGGGACATGCCTGCCCTCTCCAAATTTTGGTCATCAATTTTCCCAATTAAGTCTAAAAGTGATTGATCCTTAGCGAGAACTTCGATATCTCTAGTATTAACAAAAGTGGAAATGTCAGGAACGACCATCAAATCTACACGAGCTGGACTAACTTCCGTTCGTCCACGAAATAAAGGAGGCAGAAAAAACCTTTTCCTATGCCGACGCAAGATTGTTCTAGCTGGAATTCACCAGCACCTTCAAGTCTGACAATGCTTGTACGTCCAGGATCTGTTCTAACCTTTGCATGGCATCTAACCGTAACACTAGTACGTTGTGGAACACTATAGATCCAATGGCCTAAATTATCGTTCCTAAAGAATACGGGAGAGGGATTTTTTACTACCCGTTTTTCACAAAGATTATGGACGCTACTTTCTTCACCCATAAAAAGAGAATATATGCAATTTTGAAAAGGTACAGTATAGATGGCGGATCAAGGCGAACAAATACGGTGCGGGGATTCTATTAGGCATGAATCCCAGTCTGCCTGACTAAACATAATGAACGACTGATGGTTACGAGAGACCGCAAAGTACGGGGACGATGAGGGGAAATAGGCAAATACCTTTAAAGACGGAATTTCTATCGGCACACTCAAAACTCGATAAAGATCAAAGTATCCCTGAGATACAACCAAAGGAATTAGAATGAATAATCTGAGTTTTCCGACCATTGCTACGGCAATGACGGAGGCCCATCTGTAAAAACTATATAATGTTTCCCAAGAGGGTGCAACAATGAGCGCAATATTTTCAGGTAATTGTTTGTCGATTTCCTTTAGAAGCGCTAGCAACTTGCGTTCAGGGAGGAGATGTCTAGTGATCTTGCCCTGGCTTAACATGTCAACTGATTCTTTCAAATTTAAAAAGTTATATCTAAATTCAGCTAAGACGCTATCCATGTATCTGACTTGGGTAACGGCAGCATTTTCATGAGTAGTCCAATTTCGTAATACTGCAAGTTCGTCGGCCAATACTTTTTCTACCCTTCTAGTAAAAAGAGTTTCCTGAATGGTTTGATTTAAAAGTGTAGCTTGTTGCTCCACCATATGAATAATATCCTTGCTAACCGTTCCCAATTGATTAATCCTGCTATTGAGAGAAGCAAGATCGCCAGTGGTGGCCACTCCGAAAAGCGCTCGAAGTAAATCTCCACCCACGTCAATGAGTCCGCGCTTGGTTTGTGCTATAGTTAGCAAAGCAACCAATCCCTGTACATCTTTGTTTGTCTGCACTGCCGCAGCCTCTAAACGTGCCATTTCCTGATGTATCTTTTCGCTGTAGCCAAAAGGCGTAGCATTTTTGCCTCTTCTTACTTCCTTTAAGAGGTGATTTCCATCCTCAATGAATCGTTCCATGGGAACATCCATGATCAACGTCCACTGTGTAGCAGACAGTACGAACTCACTTTCCCAAATAAACACTAACCCTTTATCAAGCGGCGGATTGCCAAAACAAAAGGAAAAGAATAGAAAGATTGCGAAAACTTTGGCCATTTTGGGTTATGAGTTGTAAACGGTGCTGTCTTCTCAGGCCGGGTCGCCAACTAGAAAAGAAGCGCAAACAAAGCCTCATTACAATGCGTAATCACTTTACCCACAAGACATCATAAATAAGTAAAAATGGAAATGAAATAGGTTATCCTCTTAATGTTATCCGGGTTCAGATTCAGTCAGGATAATCGATAGTCTCGCCATAATCACAGTAACAACTCTGCCTATAAGCGCAATAAATAACCAAGTCGCAAAATATAGTCCATAAAACTAAGTTGTTCATAAGACAAGTCGCACCAGTACCATGACGCATGCTGCAAATTATAGAATGCTCTTATTGTTAGAGGCATTTTATCTATAGCATTAATGAAGAACCAAAAGAAAATACTCCAGAACGAATACCGATCGCAAGCTTGTGTAAATAGCACATGATTTTTAATGTCCATGAAGAATGCAAATATGTAAACGAAATAATGTTAGTTTTCCAATTGTCAATACATGGTCCAGCAAGATATACAATATGAGTTATAGATGTCTGAGCAGGTGTGAATCATAGTGTGATTCTTAACACTAAGTGATTAACAACTGAGCCTGGAACAAGGGCGGCTGTGGTTTTAATAAAATGAAAGTAATAATCAAGCACTCCTGGGCTTTACACCAACAAGTAATTATAGAATGGCTGCGTAATAATCAACCAAGAAGAACATTGGAATTTAATCCTTAGTTTTGTGTAAAATATGAATCAATTAACTTTTTAATTGAAAATAACTAGAGATAGAGACAAAGTTGAGGTAGTGAAATAAGTGTAATTTAATTATTTTCAGTGTGAATCCTAATGATAGACCTTTAAAAGACAATCATCAGAGAAATAGACTCAAAGACAGACCACTAGTGATTATTGTCATTGTTTTTACGGCATTCCCTAGATCTAATAGAATAAAGCTTATTTGAATCATTCAACTGTGTTTTTATTTATTAGTAATTCCTTTTGCTATCGTAGCTTAATTATTTATTATAAGAAGTAGCTTGTTACCAAGCATCAAATTCAAACAGTAAAAAAAATCTAAAGTCAACTGAATCTGCTCAATGTTTTAATTATTTGTGCAATCTTATTTTCGTTAATCGTATTTATTATTTTAATTATTATAGTAGATTAATATTCTGCCCCCAGATGGAGCAAGAAAGTATTTATGTTCAAAGTAAGAGGGTAGGTGGTTGCCAAGTAACCATCAAAAAAAAATTCCTAGCGATTCTATGAGGAAAAAAAGAATTTAATTAATTATTTATTTATTATATTTTTGTCAAAAAAAAATTGGTGACATAATCTAGTTTAAGTCACTATTATAATTAATTTATTTTAATTTAAATCATCTTGTTTCATTCCCCAGTTATATATTTTCTTTTTGTTAGCAAAATAGTTTAGAGTTTCCTTCCTCTTAATTCCTCTCAAAGCAATGAGGGAAGGTCCCCTATCTAGTTAGGCTGACCCACTTTGACCTTCAAGGGGGAAAAAGGGGGATGAGTCATGTGATCTCATAACAGAATTCTTGAGTGAATACAAGAAAGGAAGGGGGGAAAAAATTATATACATATTTATCAGTTTAAACAAATTTCTTGTGCATTTTATTAGTAATTACATGTTCTGGTGTAATAAATACTGGTTCCTGGATTTAATTAAATAAATTAGGTTATCTAAAATACTCATGGCCTAATAATTCAACAGGTAACTTGTGATCTATGTTATTCACTTATCATTGGTGGAAAATAAATTTTTCCGGGGAAGAACATATTTCAGAAAAATTCTGAAATTAATTTTAAAATTCTAAACAGAATTTATTATATATAATATGAAAATTTCAGCAGTGCAGTGTTAATATTTTATTTTCTCTAATGCCTCATTAATATTCTCTGCGTGATTACTGCAGGTTAATTTCTTGTCATTCCAAGGTCGGTCTGTATCATTCATCTAACAACAACTATTCAATCCAAAAAAAATATATATTCTTTTTTCACATCCGTCACCAAAATGTCTACAACTCGAGGCATCCATAACCATTTTCTACTTCTCTATAAATGCAAAAGTGAAATGATGTATGTACTCCAACAAATATAACAAACCTGTATAAACTATAGAGTAATTATCAAGATATAACCTACTTTCAGGATTGCATTCTCACAATAAAATACAGACAGCCCAAATCTGTGTCCATGGCACTCTATTTACTATGCTTCATGATTATGAGATTCAACCAAAACATAAACTAGACAGGTCTTCATCACATTTTCAGTGTCTGCACGCCAAAAGTTGAGGATTGAAAAAATTTGTTTTCATTCTGGCTTCAATCAATTACAGAGAATTAGGCTTGTAATTTCCAAATATGACAATCATGTGTTGTAACAAAATTTTCTGCCAAAACGTCCTGTTCTGAATTGTCAATACTCTTTCAGTTAAGAGCTTAATAGTACAACTACCTTATACCAAAATCATGAATCAGTGCAGCTAAAATATGAAACCTGAGCTGTTGTGCTCTCTTACAACATTATATAAACATTAAACAGTTCTTGTTCTTCAAATCAAATTTATTTTCATTTACAGATATTCTGTATATAATATCACAATCAAATAGTTTCCAGAACAAACTTTAACTTCTATATAACGATGCAATCTATCCACTGTAACATTACCTTTAGTTCAAACTCTAAACCATTCAAGCCTTTAAAAACAAAATTGGCACTAATATCATTTTTAAATTTGTTAGCATCTGCTATAACTATCAAATTACTTCATTGCAAGCCTCTGATCTAAAGTTTAGTCGGTAATTGACTTTTAACTTCTTCCAAGCTAATGTCATTAAATCATCCATACAACTTGTAATTTATTCTCAAGATTAACCATAAATTTATTTCTCTTCATTAAAACTGAGTGGATCCTCTTAATAACCTTCCTTTCATAACGTTTCTTTGAATTATTAAAAGTTAGAAGCAATATGTATAGTTTTACGAAGATTACTCACAGTGGGGCGGAGGGAGTTATAGAAACAGTTGGCATAGATACAATGTCGCTGGCTGTTCCCTCTGTGATTCAGATACAATGATTGCCAATTGTTTACCATATGTGGCCAAGCATTAAAACCAAAATATATATACAAAATTTCAACAACTAATGAATACTTATTTTTATAGGAACCGCATAAGCTTTTCAAAAGAATATTGTCCAAAAAAGAAAGCTATCCAGAATTACAACGCATTATCATAACCTGATTAGCAATTTCTATCAACTACGTCAAATATAATGATACTATAATAAAATCCACTAAAATCTGCCCGCATTATGACAAGGGAAAACAAACTTAAAAGTATTTGTTTATAAACGACAACAATGAAATTCATGTAACGATAATAAATCATTATATGACAGTCTGTTTCAAATTTTCACCTCAAGAATGCATCTCTGTTAAACCACATTCACGAAACATGCTCAAATTTTGCCGATAACAACATAGGAAACTGGTAGCAGCAAGTAGTTCTGATGAAGCCTTATATTCGGGAAATAAAACGTTCTACGATGTTAATAATCTAACGCAATCACATCAATAGTTGTCTACAATTCAACAAAACTAAACTCTGCGTTTCAAATAAGATAGTTAATGGCTGTTCCTAACTTCGTGAAAACAACTTCTTCTATTCAAAATCAGTAATAACATCAGAGTTAAACAATGAGTCGAATCACATGAATCAATACCACATTTTCTTAAAAATTCAATCAACAGTCTGAGGCTAACAAACGTGCGAATACATCCAAAATAAAACGTATATAACCACTATAATAATTAATGACTCATGTATTTGCTCATTAAAACAATTGTAGTTCAATCCTTCAAATCATCTGTAGTGACTGAGGATATATTTGGAACATCAATTCAACAATAAACTACAATTATGTTATTCTATATAATCTTCTTCTTTTCATAATTATTATATCAATAAGTCATCACTTAAAATTATTTCTAGGCATACAACATTACTAATGCTCAATTTACTGAAAATCATAGAGCATCAACGCTAAGTTAGCACAAAACATAGCACATATGCCACTAAACCAACAAAATTCTCCTAATCCTCTTCAACATTTATGTGAAGGAATACCCATTGTGAAATATGCAAACTTCTAACATATGTAAGCATATAGTCACTCACTCTATGACTTAAATAGTCGCAAGAAATGTCTTCTTATATTCGCACTATAACATCTAGTGATCCGTAAAATATGCAACGATCAATTGAAACAATTAATAACTTTTCCAACAATAAACAACATTAACTTTCTCAAACTATTCTTTTAATAGCAACAAAGAAATCTTATTCCTGTATGCTTCTGTGATTTGCCTGTATAACTTGTTCTTAAATGGCAGAACTAAAGAAAGAAGAAAAGGGAGAGAAGAGAGGAGGAAGGGGTTTTGTAGTGTCCCTCACTCCATTGTCTCCCTCACTACAGTAACCTATGCTGCTCTGGTTTACAATCAATTTTCTTTATGTTAAATCTACTATACAATCTCTGCATTCAAAATAAACAAAACAAAGTAGAACTAAGTAATTATGTTTTCAAAATTTTAAAGAGGACTGTTTTCTCCTCAACTAATCCTATAACAAATAACTTCTTCATCAATAGC
The DNA here is from genome assembly GCA_023313115.1 of Rhysida immarginata. NCBI lineage: Eukaryota > Metazoa > Arthropoda > Chilopoda > Scolopendromorpha > Scolopendridae > Rhysida > Rhysida immarginata. The sequence goes on along the minus strand of JAHWFO010043335.1, from coordinate 2,336 downwards.
TGAAAGAGGAGGCAATTAATACCCACCCTCTATGTTTCCTCTTCTAAGCCTATTTCCTTGTTGTCGTTTATGCATGCTCTATCTATTCGCGCTCCAGTTCTCTCAACTCTCTGTTTGCTTATGTTTCTATTTCCTTCCCCCATCCTTAACTGCATCAATTCATCTATTCGCCGATTAACTAATGTATTTAAATCCTGATCTATAATATTTCTGCTCAATACCTTTTCCTCGTTTTCTTCTGTATTTAACCCATACCTTTTCCATCGCGAATCTTAGTTCAATTTCCTCCTCTTCTTCTGCATAATTAATAGCTATTTCTAAATTATCCGATTTTCTAAATAACACAGTTTTCCGCAAACCAGGTCGTCAGCCCTCTAAAAATTTATCTTTAATCTTATCCTCTTATATCTCCTTCGCGAATGCTCTTTTAACATCTGCATCTTGGCCTACCCCCTCTACTTGAATCATTGTTTTCTTTCCCAGTGCCTGAATACGCGTAGCATAGTCTCTAACAGTTTCTCCTTTTTCCTGATGACATTCAGAAAATAATCTTTCACTTCTACCCTTTGGCTCCTTGCCAAATCGCTCTATTATCTTTTTCTTTAATTCGTCATAATTGTTTATCCCTGCCATAGCCTGATCATGCCTACAATAAAACTGAGCGTTTCCTGTCAACTTGATTTTTGCTATATTTAATTTGTGTTCTGGTACCCAATTGCAAACTGTGCCAATTTCATCAAGTTTTTGAAAAAACAATGTGGGATCCGTAGAACCATCATAATGACCCACTTCACTGGCAAACCAAACGATGCTTGAGCCATCTTTCTTTCTCTTTTAAGATGTCAAAATTAATTTTCCACTTAATATACCCTCCTAGGTCTTAAATTTAAAATTTATCTGATTTACGCAATTTTCAAAATACAAAGAACATTAATTCACTCTATTTAAAACTTAAATATCCTGTCGACTGCGCCAATTTATGTAAGGGTCCGGTTTACTTTACCTTCATTATCATAACCAAATAATTAGAATTTCGACTGCGCCATCCGATTACTATCGGAAAAAATGTTAATTAACTAATTACCAATTAATATTTAAACCCAATACCGAATCTTACATAGTAATTCTTCCACACAAGTCCGTGCCAAGAAGGGCGAGAAGAGAATGAGGGACTCAAGTTTTTGATTAACAATAACAATTAAATTTATTCATAATAAAAAATAGAATGAAAATAATTGGAGACTAAAATATGAGTTTAGAACACTAAATTTGCTAACTCGATTAGGTTACAATAAAGATGAATTCTGAACCATAATATAATTAACCAAAGATAACTAACGAGATTTTATAAAAAGGAAAACGCTTTTTCATGGCCAAAGGGAAAATATAGATCATACATACTCTTCTGACGAATCAATTGGTCTTGCTTCTTTGGAATTTGGGCTCGTTGATCTTCTGCCGATGTTTGTGGCTCAAATGGGAATCTTCGAACGTGATCGCGTCATTTTTGGGGACAATACTAACTGAATTTTACGGGAAACTGTCATTATTTAAGTTGGGTCGCAACTATGACAACTTTCATTAAAAAGCCTCGTTTATCGAGCAAAATTAAAGTTAAACTTTTGCACCAGGATTAGAATAAAAGAAATAATAATTTTAACTAAAGGAATTTTGATGTTCCCTCCATGACGGACGCCCGTGAGCCAGACATGGACAGCAAAAGGGTTGCTATCGGTCGGATTACAAAGATCCAACCCCGTCACTTACGCTTCGGTACGCCCGCACATGACAGGGCAGAAATTGGAAAAAGGCCGCTCGTGCTCTGAACGGTGCAATATTCTAGAGAACACTGATTCTCTCAAAATCACAAGTTCCTTCATTCGAGAAGGGGTTTGGAAACGACCAATCAGCGATTGATTATGTCGTCAGAGATCTGGAATTTTGGGGTTCAAAGGAAAGGTCAAAACTAAAGCTAAAAGCTTGTTTCGGGGGTCTGAATAGGCGTCAAGGCGTCTTAGCACCCACCTGCAACCTCCAGATGGGCGGGTGTTGCATGGTAAAGGGTCACTGGTCAGCTTTCTGCTGCTCTTAATTGCCGTTGGGGTAAACTTTCCTCCCAGGGCGTCTTTGATCTCACCCCCGCGATTCGTTCTCCTTTCCAAGCTGGCTTGCATCCTTTCGCCAGTCATAATTCACAAAAGGCTTCTAGCTGCCTCAAATAGAAGGGTCATTGCCTAATGGCTTATCCCACAGGTCCCGTCATCGTTATTCAGAAAAAAGGAATGGATGCTAAAAGCATTCCACAAGCAAGTGATAAACAAACTTGAGAAGAGAGG
>JAHWFO010043298.1:0-28913 GCA_023313115.1 Rhysida immarginata | reverse complement strand
TCAGCACGGAGTTGCAAAAAAACAAGTCGTTTAGCCAGTGCTTTGACCTTCCTCCATCTCAAGTTGATAAGGATTTAAACCAAATTTTCACTGCTGACGGGGTTGTTCACATTACATAGGAATCAAAACAACGTCCCTGGAATGAAGACATTCAATATCACTCAAGAAAGTGAAGTTCATGCAAAGTACCGAAAAATCAGTTCACTGTATTTTGGGATAGCCATGGCGTTTTGCTTGTACACATTTCGCCTCGGGGTCACACTGAAAGATTAGTACATCAGGGGACTGATTTCTTTAAAGAGTGAATTCAGAAGCTAATCGTATGTACGAGAATGGCTTTATATAGGTGGAAATTATGTTGAAAAGTAGATTAAGATGCAGGCTTTCTTATAAAAATTAAGGTGTTAAAAATTGTCTTTATTATTTTAATATCAAAACAGTACGTAATAAAAAAACCGGCATCGTATTATTAGATTCAAGGGCAGCTGTTTAGCAGCAATGCAGAACTCTGTCATCTTGCAATTTATACTTTAAAGATTTTAAAATAACCAAGCTTTGAGGAATAAACAATGCATTGAAAAATGATACAGAAACTGAAATCTTTTTATAATATATATTACATTATGTGCTCTAAAGTTTCTATACTTTAACCATTAAAATCTTTAACAACAAATTTCTCAAGTGTACTTATTTTTGCCATCTTAAATATTGTTAACCAAAATGTAAGCATCACCCGTGGAGTAATAAATAAAGAAAAAATGAGATAAGCAAATTTTGTAAAATTTTATTAAATTGCGATCTTTATCTTTCGGAAATAAATGTCTACCTTTGTTTTGATATAGAAGGCACTAGAAATTTACATCAAATCGAAACACGTGAATAAGCTAAAAAGCATGCAATACTGAACGAAACGCTAGGCATCATGGGTAGCCATTAGACCGCATTTGGCCGTGCTACCGTCTGGTGGCCACTTTTTCGCAGAATGTTTCCTCTACTTAAAGCGAGTGATGACACTCCATTCTTTTCTAAGTCAATTAGTGCCTTTTATCAAATCACGTGCCCATCCACAAAATGGAACATCAGTATTCACTGGTATTCATGAACATCGTAAAGAATGAATTTTTGTGAAGTTAAAATTTTTATGTTATGAATTATTAAAAATGGTTATATTAAAAAAATATTAGTTTTCTCACTTTCTTAATTAGGAGCTTTAGCATAAAAGCTACTTATAAGAATGCTCCCTTGGTCTGTACGCTTATCCGGCAGTCCATCCGTCCGTCCGCCGTTTGCATGATAACTTGAAAACGGATTAAATTTTTCAAATTCTGTTTTCAGAAATATGACCATCAGAGTCTTATCTCGGCTGTATCAACTTTTCAGAACTTTTCGTGGACCCCTTCAAGTCGAAATCATGTGCTAAAACAGTCAGTGTAAAGAATACCAAGATAACGGTCGATTTGTCAAGAAGGAATATACTGTTACTTTCTGTTCATCTTTTGAGCATTATTGACATCGGCGCACGGACGTGAAATCGCTTTGTGTACGCACGATTGTTCAAGTGCTCATAATCTATAAAATACACTATTGGAAGAAAGTAATTGGACACCCATCCACCCGGCACGTGTCACTACTGTATGGAAATGCAAAGATAGTCATCAGACAACACCATTGACTCTAACTGAAGCATCATGCCGCGACAGGCGGAGCTGACAGATTTCGAAAAAGTTGGTTGGAATGTCGCTCCAAGGCTCATCCATACGAGAGATTGCCAGCAGCCAATACCACCCGAAATCAACAGTGGCGTATGTGCTGAAGAAGTACAGGACCAATGGACATTGTACGAATGCACCAAGGCCTGGTCGTCCACCCGCATTGACCGATAGGGACCGTTGGGTGCTGCAGCGGGAGATACGGAAAACTGACGTTCGACGATGACCACCATCGCCGGGAAATTCCAGCAGGCATGTGGATGTCACGTATCCACCAAGACCCTCCGAAAGGAGGCCCACATGCTGGGCTTTCACGGCAGTGCAGCAGCTTACAAGCCACTAGTTACACCAGCGAACAAAACGAACAGACTGCAATGGGCCAGGGAACGCAAAGATTGGACTGTTGAGGACTGGAAACGTGTTCTCTGGAGCGATGAATCCCGCTTCACATTGTTTCGATCGGATGGCAGAGGTTGGGTGTGGCGTTTACCTGGAGAACGGCTCCTTCCTGAATCTATCATCCCAACAGTGAAGTTCGGCGGTGGAGGAATTATGGTGTGGGCTTGTTTTTCATGGTATGGCATAGGCCTGGTAGTGAAGGTGGAAGGCACCATGAGGGCTACGAACTGCATTACCATCTTGGACAATTCCTTTCTCCCAACCCTTTGGCAAACCTACGGTCTAGTACCAAGACGATAATGCCAGGCCACATGTTGCAGCTTATACCCTGCAATCGTATGCCGATAATAATGTTGAATGCATGCAGTGGCCAGCCCATAGCCCCGACCTGAATCCCATCGAACATCTATGGGATGAAGTCGAGCGTCGGTTGAGTGGTAGTCGCCCACTCCCAAAACACTACCTGAACTGTGGACGGATCTACGGGACATTTGGCGGGAGATTCCTGTGGGGGTCGTGCATACTCCTGTGGAAAGCATGCCCCAAAGAGTGGCCGACGTGATTGCAGCCAGAGGGGGCCGACAGAATATTAACTGTTATCAATAAATGCAAATAAACGCACTGTGCGAGGTGACCAATTACTTTCTTCCTATCAGTGTATTAAGTACTGGAAGAATAGAGCTACTTATTGGTTTTATAATGTCAGTCCGTCCTCCTCATAATTTCTACATGTTTTGAGGTAGAAGGTTGAAATTCAGAATGTAGCTTCCTATGGGCATGTCTATCTGCAGTATTTAGTTTGGTATTGATTTGTACACTAGCGTCGGAATTACGTGGGATTCAGAGAGGACAACATATCTATGTGCTATTTAGAGTACGTAAAGGTGAAATTCAGTATCCAGATTCCTCTAGACAAGATCTACATTACTATGAACTTTAGGCCAAGTTGTTCCATTGGGGTCGGATTTGCGAGGGTGGCAGTCACTAGGTCTTTAGAACTGTGGCGACTTATGGCTTGTGATATATCATACGTTTGGAAATGATGAGAAAGGAAAGAAAATACGAGCTTTTTTACATTTTCTACATATATTTTCATATTTTTTACAAGGCTTCAATGGGCTGTTGCAGAACTTTTGACACACTTTTCCTAAGTTGCAGGATTTTTGTCCTTCCTATGCAACAGCTTTTGTAAAGGTTTCTCACATATAAAGTGTGCTTTTTGTAGGTTTAATACTTTATATTACGTTCGAGAAAATTAATTCTTTGATGTAAAAACTTGTGGAGAGGTAAAAAATGCAGATAAAAGGGTAAAAATAGATGACTGCAAGATCCGCTACTTGCCTTAACGCACTCGGAGGGGGGGGGGTAATTTCTTTTTATTAAATGTGTAATGTATTTATGCTTCCCTGCTAAAGTTTTTATTTTATTAAAATGTTCTTACATGTTCTTACATGTTCTCACTTTACATGTTCTTATATTTATTGCCGAATTTTCATGATTATCACCGAAGATCACCCAAATGGGTGGATTTTTGTATTTCGGGCACATACGTGGCTGGATTGATTTTTTATTGACTTTTTAAAATAAATTTCCAATAAAATATTTCACAAGCTAGCTCGGTGGCCGAGAGCATGAAGTGCAGGTCTTATTGATCTCGAAACATGCGAGTCGCAGGTTCCAATACCGCTGAGGGCATGAATATTAGTATTTGTTCCTTTTCATTAACATCCTTTCGTGACTTTCATCCATATTCAGAACTAAAAATTCCAGTTTTAAATTTGAATTGGTTATATACCGATTCCCCCTCTTTCAAATTTCAATAAACATAGTGTTAATTCATATCGTCCCTAGATGGCCAAAATAGATTAAGAAGAAAATATTTAACAGAAGTGCAAATTTAACAAGATTTTAAAAAAGAAGTAGCTATTGCTGTCAAAAATTAAAAAATAACAGACTAAGAATTGGTATGGATAATTAAATTATGTAATTGAGCAAAATGATGTTCAAAAAATTTCAATTTTACTCATGGAATTTTTCGTAGAAATTCAATCTCACACATAAAAAAATTATTTTTACCAATTTTCATTTGGTAAGGAAATCTCATTATTCTCTAAAAACCGAATTATTTTCCTCATAAATAAAAAAAGTTCAAATCAAATTTGCCCTACGGTTATCATTATACATGGCTGTCATATACCATCAAAATGGCGGTATGTCATTACTCGTTTAACCTATAGGTACTCTAATTAAAAGTACTAAAGTATTAAATAGATAAAGTATGGACACCCCGTGGCAGAAGCCTTTTTTGTGTAATAACACTATGCAGCATAAGGTGTAACTTGTAAGATGCTCAGTTTATTTAATGCATTTTAATGTTATTTTATTCGCTGTGGATACGGTCACAATGCCGTGACTTGTCAGCGTTCACGATGGTCAAAAAAGGTACGTGACGCGTTCAAGGACAGAGCATGCGCTTCGCGAAACGGATGATCAGTGATGACCGAAACGGTTCTTTCGCAAGCGAGAATCGTTCAAAGGAGAAGTTCGCGAACGATTTCGCGTATATTTAAACTATTTAAGCGCAGATAGTGAAATCAGACAATTCACGAACTACGCAACTCATTCCTTGAATTGTACAATGTCTTTTTACTGGCCATGTGCGAAATAGAAACGAGGAGGGGTGGTGATGCAGCCTGTCTTTTGATCGTCGCTATGCGTCTACAGCTGCCTGTTTTAAATGGTGGGCATAGATTATTTTCGCTTGATGAGCTAGCGAAACTTCTCTGGGAATATAAAGAAAGCAATTCCATTCAAATTTGGACATGCCATACCAGAACTATTGACGGCACTCGAAGGTGTGAGAATACACGTTTTGCGAAAGAAGAGAAATACAAGTAGAGAAGTTACACAGAAATGAGGTATAAGCTGAGTTCATCTGCCGGACAGAGGGCAAATCAGAAGTGAAATTTCATTATTTAAAATGAATTAAAAACTTGAGAAGTTATATACCGATTTATCCAGGGCCACCGCCAGCACGGGTGCAATGTGTGAATCGCGCACTGGCGGCCGTGTTTGGTTTGTTTTGCAGCTTGAATTTTATGGTTTTTACTTATGAAAGGTTGAACGCAGTCTGGAATTTAGTTTTATGTGCGGGGCTTCACTGTTGCATACGTTCACTCATGGTTGCGTTGTTCGCGCTTTTGTGTTTGCTAAAAATCTACTAGCCAGAGGTATATGAAATACGTTTTTCTGTCTTCTATGCGGGTTGCCCAGCTGTTTCATCGTTTTTTTTTTACCTAAATAAAGTCTCTTTTAACAAATTTGCACGCTACTCGTACGAGACCTAGCGCGCGTTCACACGGTGAACAGCGTCGCCTGCCACTACGATCGGCGTTCAATCTAATCCAAGCTAAAAATATTCGTGTCTTCCAGCCCAGGGTATTTGAAATACGTTTGTTTATGTTGCACTGGAGCTTACCCAATAGATTCACCGATATTTCACCTAATTAACACTCCAGAGGTGGCGCGGGCTTTTGTAACATGGGTGGTGTTTTGTGAGACCGCATCTTGAAACTAATTTTTTTTAATGTTCAAAAATGAAATTGATGAATTTTTTTTTCTATCACTTAATTTACCTCACTAATAATACAACAACTCAAAAAACTTTTCAATATTATCTAAAAAACGCAACTTTTACAAAGAAAATTAAAAACCCTTCTTTCTCTGTCAAAATTAGACATGAATATTTCACGAACTGTATTAATGAAAATAAAATAGTTGAAAATTGAAAATTTGTATTATTATTACTTTTCATACACACATACTTTTTTACATAAAAGAAAACCATTATGAAAATGAATGACAGCAATCATTTCTCAGAGGATAAAAATGCCTATTTTTTATATTGCTCTTGAAATTCAGAAAACAGCATTACTATACTTGCATTATAATTTGCGTTTCTCTCCAAATATTTGTTTTCAAATAAAAGTTTCAAAGTAGGAAAACATTATTAAACAGAAAAGAGATTGGAAATTAAGTGGAAAATATGTTTAGTTAATAAAAAATAAAAAGAAGTAAAAAAAAAATGACATTACGTCACTTTATTTTAGTAACGAAGTTGGTGGCGCGCGGTCCCTGTGACCGCACATTCTGTATTTGTGAATCTCGGGAAGAAATCGTAGATTATGAAATGCTGACTTCTAGAAGGGTCCAAGTTGGGAGAATACAGACGTGGTCATTGGTTTCTATTAAATTCATAAAAAGATATTCACAAAATGTATTGATGCGGTCCCTGAGACCACGTGCCATCTTTAGAGTGTTAAATTCTGTCCAATTGACAAAAGCATACGTGATTATTATCACACAGTCTGAGCGAGGCTTAGCGCATCCACGATCTAAACAGCATCACGTGCGCTGTAGGCCTTATTCATTTCTTAGTTCTTGCTGCCAGTCGTAATATAAGAAAATTTATCTCCACATTTCCATGTCCCTGTTTTCTACTTTGGCATTGATTTCTTATAAAAATTATACAAATAATAATGACGATGAAAAGTTTAAAGGTTGTTCATTATCCAGTTACTATTGCTACTGAATGCTATTTATTCCCTATAAATTGACTGACATTCTAAAAAAAATTTAAACTTTATTTTTACTGTATTTAAGTTCACGCAAATGATAAATTTTCTAAGTTAATTGGCAATGTATAATAAATGTTTAAGTGAAAATTACACTTGTAAGGCCTTAATAAATTTTTAGTTTTACTATGTTTACATTTTACTGTGCATTACACAATATTGTTACTTAGTAATGCAGGCATCATTATAATTTTTGGGGTAATTTGGGCGGTTTTGCTAGTAAAGTAGACAGGGCAGAGAAATTGAAAGTTAGGTAAGTTTCGGGTCTTCTTTTTTCTCGTTTGCTATTAGTAGATCGTAGGACAAATGTATAACTGGAGCACTCAGTCAGTTACACATTCTTCCTAATTTCTACCCACCCCCTATGTGAGGCATGCGAATAGTGAGCCATCTCAAACAAAGCCAGCGACTAGCTATGAACTCTGAAGGTTAATTTACCAGCCTGTGCTTAGATAATTGCAATGTTGTATTTAAGTAAACTGCCAAGGTCCAACAGACGCACTTAAATGTGTGTTAACAGGTGATAATGTAATGATAGATTCACTATTATCCAACTACTATTGCTCTCCGTTGGTAATCCCTGTCCAGCTAGGTGACCCTTATCCAGCTAGGTGATCCCTATCCCGGATTCGCATTAGGACTTGGTGCTCTTTAACATCAATTTACTGTTTCTTATTTTTTCATTTTCGCATGCGTGAGTCTGTTTATCATTAAAAAAAATATGTCTTTCAATGTGTCTATTGTTAGCCACTATAACATACCTCTTACATCGTTGCGGATTTATGCGTATTAAAGCTAGACTTGTGTGTTTAAAATTACAAATTTTGTTTTTTAACAATGTCGAGGTTTTACATGGTTCTCGTTACTAAAACTGAAATGAATTGCTGTGATCATTAAAAATGCTGCATTTCACACTGTTTAAATTCAATACAGTCGAACTTATCTTCAGCTCTCTCTTTCAATGTTTCTTGTCCCTTAATCTTTTGTAAATACAAATGCTGAATGACTTCCTTACGTTGGGTAATTGTCATCAAATACAATTATACACTGAGTGAGCATATTATTATGACCACCTTGTCAGTATCACGTTGGGCCACATTTTGCTTTTAATACTGCAGTGATTCTTCATGGCATTGATTCCACGAGATGTTGGAAGGTGGTGGGAGGAATCTGACGCCATGCCTAATGGATAGCACTGTCTAGTTGTGCTAGATTGGACGGTGGTGGATCCAGCCGTTTGATGGTTCTTTCGATTTCGTCCCACAAATGCTCAATTGGAGTGAGATCTGGGGCTTGTGGGGGCTAGCAAAGTAAGGTAAATTCCCACTTATGTTACTGAAACCACTCCTGCACAATACGAGCTCTGTAGCATGTCTCATTCTCTTGCTGGAAGTAGCCATCTCCATTGGGGTAGGCCATCAACATGACAGGATGGACTTGATCGGCGACGATACGGAGGTATGCTGTGCCATCCAGACGTTGTTCAACACGTATTAACGGACCCCATGATTGCTGCTGTTTTGCTCATACTCGCTCCATAGTTCCGAGCATCGACAATCATCCCGCATTCGAAGGCTGTTAAATCGCGTCGTTTACCCATAGTTGAAGAATAGAACAAGTCTACTATTGTCGACGACACTCAGCTTCACTTTTTATATTGGTCCGGCCCGCTAGCAACATTTTGGCGACGTCCGTGTGTGCATTTGCATAATCATGTCAGGTGGTCATAATAATATGCTCACTAAGTGTACAATGTTCATGCTGCAATTCCATACCGCTTTTTAACACAAGTAATACGTATTTTTCTATGCTGACTTCTCAGCAGCAACAGTGCTCAGAGGAGGTGATGTAGGGAGATTTGATGTTCAAATACACGCCTTCATATTATTGTTAGGGGTAGCATTGACTATTGCTTCCACCCACACCTGTTCATTTAGTTTCACCAGTTTTTAATGCTGCCTTTATTTGCTTTCAGCACTGTTAAATGTTCAAATACGTTGATGACCATTCACTGTTTCACAACGACAGCAAGTCATTTGTCCTAAAATTCTCAATACATATCGACATCAACAGATTAACTGGGAAATCCCCCACTTGTTAAAAGGGGATTTCCCAATATTCATTGAAAACAGTTGTTAATTCTTCAACTCAATTATTCTTTTTACTTTTGGTATGATGCTTACGATTTTTTTATCTTCTTTGTTGTTATTGTTAATTCAACAGTATACACAAAGGTGTATGTAATGGGTTCTTATTATCAAATTTGATCATAGCTGTTATTAGCTACTTGGCCATGGTTTACCACGTTCTTTATGAACAAAGCTGCAGGCCCCTACTAACCACGTTTGTGTTAATCCAAGCTAAAAGATATTCATTTCTTCCTGTTTGGATAATTGAAATACATTACCCATTAGTTTCACTGGGTATTCGCCTAATTAAACTCTACCTTTTCGCAAACCTGCTGGTACATTCTTTCAAATGATTACTGATAACTGCGACCCAGTGAATTTGAGGGTTGTTAATTGACATCGCAAAATTTATAAATCGAGTTTCTCACTACGAATATTTAATTTTCTTCTACTCTCTGTTCTGATTTTCGTGTTCTGATTGTTCAGTTTGTTGTTTGTATTTTAAATAATTTTGTCTCTCAATATTTACCTTTTTTAAAGGCAAGCGTGGTTAGTGTAATATAGGCATCATTATATCCTTCTTCCCCATGACAGGGTACCCAGGTGCCATTTTCGTTTTTAACATAGAAATTTTCTATCATACATTCGTATTTTTCCCGTGGTATTTTTAGACATCTCTAAGTTGGTAATCCTATGCAGTTTTATGAAAAAATAATTTAAAAAAAATTTTGTTTAATTTCAAAAAAAATTTTGAAAGTCTTTTACACTTTACATCCATGATAAGGGCACCCGGGTACCCCTACAACTATTACTCAAGAAAACGATATAAAAAACGATATAAAAATGATAAATCACATTTTAAACGAATTTTAATTACAAAAACAATTCTAAGATAATTACAATATCAATCAGTAAAAACATCAGTTCAAAAGCTTACACATTTGCAGAACAAGCATAACATTTTGTGATTGTTTTGGTATGCTCATCACAAACTGGGCGATGACAATTGGAATAAGATTTTCTTGTTTTTCTACGTTTTTTGGTGGATTTGCAAACATAACAACTTCCAGTTACTATAAGGCGACCTGAGGAATCTCTGCGTTGTTCTTCATCACCTGCAGAAATACAACTTGCAATAGGCCCTCCCAGCATGCATTCTATTCCTGATTTCGTGTTAAAGTGCTGACAAGCTCGTGGGTTTCTGGACCGAGTTTCAATCGCTGGCATTGCCAATTGTTTACCTCAATCTTTCAAAAACGCACGACGGCTGTTATTTTTCTTGGATTCTAACGGATTGTTTTCCATGTAAATGATATAAGCCGCTAGGCAAGCTAAGTCAATCATATTGTAAAACATTGCAACAGGCCACCTTCTAGTCTTCCACATTACAAACCCCATGAAAATAGGAATTGTGCCAGAGGAAGCGTTGTAAAAAAGTTATCCATCACAACATTTCGACCACTTTTCTTGAATTGGCAGCACAGGTCTTTTACTACTCTTTCGCCCTGATTTTTTACACGACCTTCAGCTGATTTCCCGGTGTATATTTGCCCAGTGAGTGGATAAGAATTTGCAGCAACACACACACACCATATTTTGATACCGTATTTTGCCGGTTTTGACTGAATGTACTGGGTAAATCTTGTTCTACCCCTAAATGGAAATAGCTGTTCATCGACAGTAAGGCATTCGGAAGGCACATATTGAGCTCTGATATTCATATTCATCAAGAGCCATATCTCTGAAGTTGCTGCTGCTTTGTCATTTTTCAACCTATCTTGCCTTGTTGTAACATTATCAAAACGAAGAAACCTAGTTACTTCCCAAAATCTATTCACTGACATAGATGCACGATATAACGGATTAGCATCACTCTTCCACAGTTCTCTGATGTCTTCTGAGCAAGAATGGTGAACCCCTGCTGTAATGAGAATCCCAAGATAACTATCGAATTCTTCGTCTTTCAACTCCTTCCAAACTTTTCTGCATTCCACTGAGAATATACAGATTTGGCTTTCCTGTTTGTTTCCCTGATTATGATATTGCACATAATGTTATCAAAAATGCACTTGAAGGTTTTAAGAAATGAAAGGGATTCATTTTTTTTACAGGTCCTGATTTTTGGCATAAAATGTTTTGCTGTGGTGTTTGAGTACTGTCAGGACTTGTCAGATTCCATGCAGTTCCATCTTTGCCATACAGCATCTGCTAATCGGGAACACTTTCTTCATTCTCGACTTCACTGGAACTTTCAGAACAGTCATCAACTTCTATTTGGGCATTATGATCAGCAATGACGTCTTCTATATCAGATTCTTCATCTTGAAGAGCTTGATTGTGTTTTGGTGGAACGCTGAGATCATCAGGAATGTTGGAGCAATACAACTCATTATTACTTTCTGAATCATCAATGAAATTATCCAGATATGATTGTTGTTGCTCAAAACTCATTCTAAAACAAGATGAATTAGGCATTATAGTAAGTGCATATTAGTCAAAACTCATTGAATTCAAAAGTGTAGGCACATTAGGAAGTGCATCATCTTACTGACTGAATTCTTCCAATGAGAATACTTGATCGCGTTTTGCCTAAAATACTGCCTAAAAAATAATGTATGTTCATAATTTCCATGTAAATCAGCGATGAAGGACTTGGGTACCTCGTTATTGATTTACTTAAAATTTCTCACCCATGGAGGAGAAGAAGGATATACGAGATTTAGGTTAAATTTAAGTTAAAATTTCACTTCCACATTTCGCTGTTACTTGACTGTGTGCCCTATAGTCAATTCTAGTTGGTAGAACATCAGGCTTTCATTCACTGGTTGAGTGTTGGTCTGAGCCCGATTCTCTGTAACTCTGGGGCCCACATTTTTTGGCCAATCCCCATTTTTAACACGTGTTAGGGTCACATCTCGTTCTGCTTTTCTTTTATCTGTGTTTTTTGCGATTTTTGATGTCATTAAATGTTGTTAACAACTTTTGTTTCCAGTCTGACCTGCGATTGACAGGCGTGAAATAAATTTATTTGAGGTTCATAAGAGTAATCAAGTTAGTTTCACTGGTTTCTTTATTTATTAGCGATTAACGTTGTCAAGTGATTTTTGCATTCATTCATTTGGGTATTTATTGCAGCTGATGCGATAAAACCCTGGGTATATGAAATACATTTGTTTGCGGTTCATACGAGTTGACTCATTAGTTTCACTAATATTTCGCCTCATTAAAGTCCTTCCTAATGGCAAACTTACAGGTGGAAGGTTTATCACGTAATTCAAATATACAAGGTGTCCAAAAAGTCTGGTATTTTGGGAGTTATCTAAAAACTGCCAAGTAGGCGAGATCTGTTGTGTGTGGTTTATAGGTAATAGGGGGTAATAAGGGAAATTCAGTGCCATATTAAACATGACCTTGACTCTCAAATTTAAGGTCATCCATTTGCTAACTCGAAAACTGTCCAGTCGCTACCTTGTAGAGTAACACCACATTAGTCTAGAAACAATTTTATTCACACCCTTCCCTTGTGAAAGATTTTCAGAAAATGGGTGAAAAAGTCTCACTCAAAGTCAGGTTTAGCTGGCCAGGTTGGCTGAGGTTTCTGACTGATTTGAATTGCAGTAAACAACACCATTGGGAAGGGGAAGCGAAAGCACACTTTTGAGTGACTCTTTCTCGCCCATTTTCTCAAAATCTTTCACAAGATATAAGGCGACAACTGTTCATGCTAAACATCGCTAAAAAAAAGTCTTTGTGATTTTCAGTCAGGGTACATGAAATACGGTTGTTTGTGCTCTATTGAAGTATCCCTATTACTTTTACAGGTTTTTTTTTACTTTTTTCAGTGGTTTGTTCTAGCCAACTGTGTAAGCAAAAACTCCTTCATGCTCACATAAGCTAACAGAATTATTATAAATCTTAAATTTTAAGACTATCATTCTCCTATTCAATTTCAGACACTCAATCAAATTCATTTGTGTTGTGTGAACTATAACAGACTCACAGGGCTAATATTATTTTGATAAACCAAATGTGTAATGATTCTACATGCGTACATATACTTAATTTTCAACCAAAATATAATTCAATAATTAAACTTTTGATTGGTAGTTGGCTGGTTGGTTAGTTGGTTGGTTGGTTGGTTGATTAGCCTGTTATCTAAATATTGAAAACATTACATACATTTGCCTAATAACCAAACACTGTCATACATTACTGTAATGGTGTTGCACTGTTGTAATTCTGCAACTGTGTGTGATTCTACTCACGATGGGATGGTTGAACTTACTTACGTACAATCTCTCTAATTGGAGCACGTTAAGCAGCCGTCATGTGGGTGTGACAAAAAAAAAACCCTGTTTGGCTTCCCAGTGCCTCTCTTGAAAAAACTTTCTCCAACGTCAAGCAACTCAACATTTTACACAAAGTGTAGTTAGGTTTTAATAACAACTATGCCCAAAGTCACAGTTAAAAAAACATGATTTAAATCACAACATCAAACACTAATGTATGGACAGTAAAAAATCCCACTGTTATTCATTTTATGGTACATTTCACAATTAAAGTCGATTTAAAAATACAAACAAATAAGTTACCTTTAACTGGTAAGCAAAATATTAGCTTCTATGATCTGCATCTTCAGTACAAACTATTCTTTGAGTCACCATCTCAAGCTCTTTTCGCAGAAACTCAGGTTTCATACTTTCAAATACTGATGCAATTGTTCAGACGTGGTGAAGGTTTGAAGTGTAATACAGGAAACCCATCCCAAATTTATCTAACTTTTATACTCATTAGCAAAAATTCGAATCTGGCGATGGTACCACATGCATTTGTTCGATTAAGAGTTTCAATAAAGTAAAAGTTGCAAATTCAAACACCAAACAACCAAATTAAAGACATTGAAATTATCACGTCTTTGTCCAAGGGATTTTTATCAACTGTAAGGATCAGAACTCCTTATTTATTTATTTGTTTATTTATTAGGGAAAAAATTACACAAATTACCCAGCCAGAGCCAGTATGGCCATAGGCCGACGAGTTAGGTCTCCGGAAGGTAAAGTACAAAAAACACGAAACAACATAAAATAAGTAAAAATTAGAAAACCAAAATAATGATAAATAACAAACAAGCCAACAAACAAAAAAAAAATGCAAAGCAAAAATCCATAAATAACCAAAAATCAAATTTAGGATTACAATAAAAGTAAAATTAATATAATAACAATAATAATTGTAGCAGCAAAGGGGAATACCCCACCAGATACTCCAGAGGGGAGAGCCCCATGTTACCCCCCCAACAGGCTAAATGCCCAAAACGGGGTTGTTGAAAAACACATGAAAAAAGAAAGAAATCAAAAAGAACAGCTAAAAATTAACTACTATAAAACACAAAACTAACACGTGAAAGAAAAGAAAAAAGAAAAAGAAAAAGTAAGAAAATAAAGTTAAATGCAGACCCTCAGCACGGGTCTAAGTCATTAAAATGTTCCACGTAATTTTTGACTAATTTAGAAATAAGATTAACCCGAGAAAGAGACGATTTCCAAGTAATAGTGGGAATTAAAGTAAACCTCCTACGGTTTCTACATAACGTGGTAAAATTAAACTCAGGATATAAAGATGAAACGCAAATTTTATGAAAAAAAACACCAACCAAAAGATTAAATAATACAATATGAATAACACAATAAACGCTAAAAACTGACACTTGGTCAGGGCCAATTTTATGTTTAAATTTTCTTTTAAATAGGTCAAGACTAGCGCATTTGCGTTGAATTTTGTTGAGGATTTGAAAATTACCCCCAAACCAAACCCAAACGCAGTAAATGATCTTGGGGACAACAAAGGCCTTAAATAAAATATTGAGTGTTCTTGCGCCCATAAAAAAAACAGATGCTCTTTTAATCAGTCCCAGGCGGCGAGATATATCTAAATACAAGTAGTTCGTATGCTCATTAAAAGACAGATTATATGACAAAATGACTCCAAAGTCCTTGACCGACTTGGCTCTTAAAAGTACCTTGTTCTGAAGGTGATAGCTATAATTAAATGGGCCGTAGATCTATTAAGCGAAACAACAATTGACTTGTCAGGATTCAGTAAAAGGCCATTAGAACAAGCCCACTGATACACAGATGACAGGGCGGATTGAAGCCTAAAACAATCCCCCCACCCATTAATATCGAGAAACAGCTTAACATCGTTAGCGTACAGAAGAATTCGAACCTTGTAATCCTTAAGAGCAAAAGGCAGATCCGCGACAAAGATGTTAAACAGCTGCGGACCAAGGGGTGAGCCTTGAGGCACACGGCTTTTGATGGAAAAAGACATATCAAAATGCTTAGGATGACGAAGATTAAAGCTACGACCTCTTAACATGGAATGGAACCAGTCAAGGGACGTATCCGATAAACCTGCAAATTTTAATTTCTCGAGGAGCAATGAAACGTTGACCTTGTCAAACGCTTTAAAAAAATCTAAAAACAAAGCATTTACTTGAACCCGCTCGTCTAACTTGCAAGTCAAAAAAATGTGTAAAAGTGGCTAAGTTAGATTGAGTATTTCTGTTGGATCTGAAGCCATGCTGTTCATCGGTAAAAAAGGTTCAGCATTGCTTGAGAGTTGATCGAAAACTAGAGACTCGAGAAGCTTGGCAGGAAATGAAATAATGGTAATTGGTCTAAAAGAAGCCTGACTAGACGAGCCACTCTTTTTGGGAATAGGCAGAATGAAAACCTTGGACCAACTGGAGGGATAACGACCGGAGCTCAAAGAAATAGAAAACAGATGCTTAAACAAAATGATCAAGCCAGGCAGGCAACTTTTGAAAATATAGTCCATTATGTTAGGGACAGTGCAAAACCCGGACGCAGACAGTCTTTTGGCACGGTCCAGAATTTGTCGTTCTGACAGAGCCTGGAGAGAGAACTTCGAGTTGACCCAATGCCAGCATGCTTGCAGATTGGGGACATCGACAGGAAGAACGAAATCATTATTCATGGAATCAGTGAAAGAAGCAGCGATTTTAACAGGATCTTCTTCATCAGTCAAAGAAGTATTGCGTCTACTCAAACCGAGCAACTTCCTTGAAATGTCCCAAAACGCTTTGGGATTAAAACAGATATGTGATTTCAATGACATAAAATACGCCTATTTATCCGCGTGCCAAGAAGCTTTAAACAGGTGCCTAGCCTCTGAATATTTCACATAATCACAAGGATCTACAGATAATTTGAACCTTTTATGAAAAATCTGTTTCTTATGCCAGTCTTCTTTGGTACGCACCGAGACCCAGGGCGGGAACGAATAGACGGAGGAACGATGAGCAGCACTGAATCTACAGTCATCTCTCCGCTTATATCTTTGGAAGGTATTAGATATCGCACCATTGATGATAGAAGTGATCCCATTCCAGATCGTGTCAACGTCATTCGAAAGAAGGACACCGCTCCAATCAGAGTTCATAATAGACTGATAAAACATTTTAAAGTCTCCATCACGAAAATTAAAATCCAAGTCATTATCCTGGTAGGATATAACGAAAGGTTTCGGAAAACAGACGAGTAGAGGTGGGTGGTAGACATCAGGGGTAACCACTACATCATCGGCCAGTGACACAGATAATTGCATGTTGGTGACAACTTTATCTAAATTTCCGCCAAGCTTATTACGGATACTATACTACTGTTTATAAAAATCGCAACACCCTGATGGAATGGTCTAATCCATATGCAATTTGCAATATTTGCATACAATGGGTCAGAGTATAAATGATTAGATTTTCAGAGTAATTGCTTGAAAGAACACCATGCCTCGACGACGAAGAAGGGTACCATATCAACAGCTGACAGACTTTGAAAGAGGACGCATAATTGGTCTGCGTGAAGCGGGATGGTCGTATCGTGACATTGCTGCTCGTGTAGGACGTAATGCAACGACAATTATGCGTGCATGGAGGCAGTGGAGCGAAGAGAGCAGGGCACACCGAAGACCAGGCTCAGGAAGACCCAGCACGACGACACCGTGAGATGACAGACACCTCTATCGCATGTGTGTTGCCACTTCCTCAGCAAGCCAGCAGGAGACTATAAGATTTATTTGCATGTGTTGAAAAGAGTGCACGTTCTTGCCATCACAATCAGAGAAGTTAAAGTCCCCAACGATAACAATCTTGGACTTAGTGTGAAGAAAAAAATCGGACAGTTCTTCCAAAAACAGCTCAAAATCGCAATTACGTACAACGGGTGGAATGTATACATTGCAAATAATTGTAGAGGCAGGTCACCCTGAAGATTGCGGAAGAAAGACCTCGATCGCAATGAGGTCGATCTGGCTAATGCTGGTAGATAAAGGACATTGAGTGACCCTCAGATGAACAGGCACTGCGATCAACACTCCACCGCCTCGACGATTAGAAGACCTGTCAGTTCGGAAAATCCTAAAAGCATCACCAAATAAAGTGAAATCCGCAAAGGTCCCATTTAACCAAGTTTCTGTGAAGCAATAAATGAAATCAGCCCTCTCAGAAATGAAATCGAGGACCCGCAAAGTCTTAGTGCGCAATCCACGCACATTTTGATATTATTTTGATAATAAATCGCGTCAATCATGACTAGGAGAGTCAGTCCCCTTCCGACTAAGTTGAGCAACGTGATTGTCCATACTTAAAGTAACCGACTCTCGATGAACTCCATCTGGCTGAATAATTTGAGAATCGTGTAGCCTGCCCACGAATAAAGACAGAAAAACTCCTTCAGGCCATAGGTCAGCATCAAAAAGCAAGTTCAAGTCCTGTTGGTTTAGATAGAGGACAAAATAAGAATAGGTTTGATACTTGGTTTTAATTTTCACGCACTTCTTCACAACAAGGGAGGGGAAGAACCCTACGACAAACTCACAAATATTGTTGGCGGAAATGCTTGGTTGCAAACGGGAGATAAATAATCTTTTCAGTTTGGCATTAGAACTAGCAGCTTTAATTAATCCATTACAGGATGCTCTAGACCCGATTAGTTTCGGTTTGCATCTGGGACTGTTCCTAACATTGTCAGTTGTAGTAGAGGCTAAGGCGATAAACAGAAAAATTAGGCTTCTCAACATTTGGAGTCGGACGATCTTTACATAACGCCCCAGCGAAGCTGCAAATTGACCTGAAAGGCGGATTAGTGCCATAAGAGTTAACAATCTCGGTAAGTGTATCTAATTTCCTATTGATCTGACGATTTACGGCTTGTAACAAAGAGGCAAGCGCAGTAAAATCTATAACAGATGCTATCAATTCTCTTATCGCAACCTGAATCTGCGCAAAATTACCTTTATCATTCCTTTCGTCCGCTCTTGAGGAGAGAAAACTATGCTCAAATTCGTCCTCACCCGTAGGCTCGCCGCCACCATTATCAACGACGCAGGTCGAGCACCGCCATGTTGACTTTACTCGTTGAAGCTCGTCCTTTGCAATATTAATACAATTGGCGTGGAATAGAAGATGACAGTCACCAATGCAGGCTAAATAAGGCTGTCGCCCATGCATGGATTTGTACAGGTGGGACAAAGTCCTATCGTCCCTTGTTTTCCCTTCTTCTTATCTTTCCCCATGAGGAGCGAAGTAGAAAGCAACCGCCGTCAAACGCCACCTGTTATTATTACAAGAAATAAATAAATAACTAAGTAAATAAATAAGTATCTGGACAGGAGAAATCGGGAAATCGTCGAACTCAAACTGACGAGGGAGCAATGTGGCGTCCGGCCTAGCCATATCCAAAATACGTTTGCTTTGCAGACCTCGAAATAGCGTATAACAGAATTACTGTCTGCAGAAAGTCTTTAGATATTGAGCCGCTACTTCTAGTATGGAAAGGTCTCAGCTACATTGACAGGGCCATGGGATATGGCTGATTTTCCTAGACAGTTACTTTTCTCTAAGCCTGTGGATGAGAGACTAAAAGGGTCGGCCTAAAACAGACAGTTAGACTGCATAGAGATTCTGAGTTCGATTAGATTGATTATAACCATTGAGGCTTGATGGCGGAATATCGCCAGCGTTGGAGGGCTGCTGCTCCCGTGGCCATAATAATAATAATAATAATAATAATAATAATAATAATAATAATAAAAAGAAAAAAAATTAACAGGGGTTAGTAGAAAAACAAGTATCAAACAGGAATTTTAAATTCAAATGTGGACAGTCTCCTGTTAATGGAGAAAATCGTAAAATTAATAAATACAAATAAATAAATAATAAATAAGGTCACCAATCTTCAAAACGGATGAAGAAACTTGTGAGATAGAAGAAAACTCAAACGATGTAGTCTATTGAAGATGTTGTTGATAGCAGAAATAAACCCAGTCTATTGAGGATGTAGATGATATCTTGTGAAGATAATGTTGATAGTGGAAAACGATAAACTTGAAGGAAGTGTTGGTTTTGAAATACTTGAAGGAAGTGTTGGTTTTGAAATACAGATTAAATTTAGGAGAGGGTGATCCAAATATTTGGGATAAAACTTATATAAAACGTTTTCGAGAATATTTCTCATTATCAGTAGGATAATATTTTTGAATGGTGAAAACAGTTGAAATAAGAATTTAACAATTGATATAAAGATGATAAAGATAAGTTGGTTGTAATTGTTGGTTATGATTGTTGGCTAATGTATACTAGGTTAATTGTTGTTTAAAAGTAGTGTCCATTTATTGTTTATCTCAATTTTTTGTTATTTGTAATGATATTTATTGTCTCTTTAATTAATCTTTTTTATAATTTTCTTCTTTTCCTATGATATATATTCTATGTTAAATATACATTACAAAAAGAAGAAGTAAATAATAAAGAACAAATAATCAATCAGAACATAACCACTATAATAAGGAATAATAAAGAAAATCTTTATTGGCATAAGTAAATAAAAAAAATTAAAACTTATTTAGAAGATAAAGATCTAATTATAACAAAAGCAGACAAGGGTAAAATAATGGTCTTACAAAAGAAAAAAGATTACATTATTAGAATAGAGAATTTCATAAAAGAAAATAAAATTTTCAAATTAGAAAAAAAAGATCAAACAATACAATTCCAAAAAAAGTAATTAAAAAATAAATGAATTAAAAAAAGAAAATATAATTAATGAAGAACAACAAAAACAAATAATTCCAGTAGAAACATCACCAAATTTAATTTATGGAATAATAAAAATACACAGAGAAGGAAATCCAATAAGAATCATAACCTCCACCAAAAAATCACCAACTTACAAACTAGCAAAATTTCTAGATAATTATTTAAAAAATTTTTTCGAATTTAATTACACAATAAAAAACTCAACACTAGCCAAACAAACATTAAAAAAACTAAAATTAGAGAATAAAGACAAAATTTATATTATAGATACACTATATGATCAAAAATATCCGGACACCCCTCACAGATCATCGATTGGCCCAATGTCACATGATAATGACTTGCACATCATTTAAATAGCTTCCCACACCTTCAGACACAACTCTGCTTGGACATTGGCAAGAATGGGTCGTTCGGCAGAGCTCAGTGAGTTCCAACGTGGAACCATCGTTGGATGTCACCTATGCGGCAAGTCCGTGCGTGACATTTCCAGCCTTCTTCAGATACCCAAGTCAACAGTAGGCGATGTCATTATGAAATGGAAGACCCGGGGATCAACAACAGTTCAACAACAAACCGGTAGAACCAAGAAACTAACGGACAGAGACCGTCGAGTGCTTCGTCATGTCACCCGCAGCAACCGGAAGTCCTTGCGGAAAAAATTGCCACAGAGTTTCGAAACGTCTCTGCAAATGATGCCAGTACTATGACAATTCGTCGGGAACTGCACACAATGGGATTCCATGGCCGTGCTGCTGCCCACAAGCCCCACATCAGCAGGGTCAACGCCAAGCGACGTCTGGAGTGGTGCAAAGCCCACAGAAACTGGACAATGGAGCAATGGAAACGTGTAATGTGGACAGACGAATCTCGCTACACACTCTGGCAATCCGATAAACGAGTTTGGGTTTGGCGCATACCTGGAGAACGCTTCTTACCTGAGTGCACAGAGCCCACATTCAAGTTCGGAGGAGGAGGAGTCATGGTGTGGGTCTTATTTTCATGGTACGGACTGGGCCAGCTCGTACAAGGAATTTCCTGTGCAAGGAATCATGAACTCCGACCGTTATCTGAATGTTTTGGACAACTGTGCACTTCCATTGTTGTCGCAATTTTTCGGAAACGGGCCATTTCTCTACCAACACGACAAAGCGAGGCATGTACACCAGTGGTTTGCGGACTCAGGGGTCGAAGAAATGGGTTGTCCGGCACAAAGTCCCGACCTAAATCCTATAGACAGTCTGTGGGATGAATTGGAAAGATGCTTACGGGCCAGATCACATCGGCCAACTTCTGTGCCTGAACTGATTCTCGCTCTTCGGGAAGAATGGAGGAACATTCCGGAAAGTAGCTACCAACATTTGGTGGAAAGTCTTCCCCGAAGGGTGGAAGCTGTGATTCGGGCAAAAGGATGTACAACGCCCTATTGATTTCCATGAAATCGTGGCTAGAGCGCAAACGTGCATGTGTCCGGATATTTGTGATCATATAGTGTATAACAGCTATGTATAACATCCCAATCATACCAACTCTCAACATCATAAAAAATCGATGAAAAACAAAATTACCTTACACGAAAGTACTAAAAATCATACAGTCCATAAATCTATGTTTCACCAACAATCAATTAAAATTCAAAGAAAATTTAAAATTCAATGAAAAAATTTATTCACAAATTGAAGGTTTACCCATGGATAGCCCAATATCACCAATTCTTTCCAACATCTATTTCAATAACATGGAGCACAATTTACTAAACAAATCACAACACAAGCAACACATAAAAATATGAATGAGATATGTAGATGACATCCTAGTCACAACAAACAAACCAATAGAAATATTAATACACCTATTAGAAGAACGATATCCTTTAAAACTTACACACAACAGCATGAGTAACAATCGTATCACATTTTTAGATATAAACATTATAAAAAATTAAAATAATCTAGATTTTGAGATATATGAAAAACCAACAAAAGGTAACAACATACCACATTACTTATCAAACAACCCACACACCAAAAAATTAACACTATTAAACAATATTTACAAAGAATAAAAAATCTTACAACCCCGAAATATATTCCTACAAATTTGAAAAAACTTACACTGAACCTAATAAAAAACAAATATCCAATAACTTTAATAGACAAATTTTTAAAAGATGCTTTTACAAACAATACAACAAAAAGTATACCAATTCAACAAAAACAACAAAAAAGATATTCAATACAATAATAAAATTTTCCACAAACAGAAAAAAATATTAGAACAAATACCAAACATAAAAATCATACCAAAAATAACAAATAACATTATTAAAACATAAATAACCACCAGCAACCTAAAAACAACAATCAATCAAAATAGTAGCACAAATATCAATTTCAAAGAAATATGTGAAAATAATAAAGAAAAATGAAACACTAGAAATATAATTTATTGTGAACATATCTACACAGGCCAAACTAAACGACAATTAGAAATAAGATTAAAAGAACATGAAAGAGCACTTTGCCATAAAGACAAAAACAACCTAAGAGTAAATCATTGTATCAAAGTAAACCACACACCAGATTGGAATAACACAAAAATCATTGGAAAAGAAGAAAATTATAAAAAAAGATTAACTAATGAAACAATAAATATCATTCCAAATAACAAAAATTTAGCCAAGCCATCAATATAGTTAAACAATAAATGGACACTACTTTTAAACAACAACTAACCTAGTATACAATAGCCAACAATCATAACCAACAATTACAACCAATCATTTTATATCAATTGTTAAATTCTTAATTCAACTGTTTTTACCATTCAAAAATATTATCCTACTGATGATGAGAAATATTCTCTAAAACATTTTATATAAGTTTTATCCCAAATATTTGGATCACCCTTTTCTAAATTTTATCTGTATTTCAAAACCAACACTTCCTTCAAGTATTTCAAAACCAACACTTCCTTCAAGTTTATCATTTCCCACTATCAACATTATATTCACAAGACTTCATCTACATCCTCAATAGACTGGGTTTATTTCTGCTATCAACAACATCTTCAATAGACTACATCGTTTGAGTTGTCTTCCATCTCACAAGTTTCTTCATCCTTTTTGAAGATTTATTATTTATTTTTTTGTTTTTATTAATTTTACGATTTTGCCCATTAAAAGGAGACTGAGCACATTTAAATTTAAAATTAATTATTTAAACTCTTTAGATCAATAATAATCAAACAGGATAGCTTTAACATTCTTTTTAAAAGAGGCGGGAGTCGGGGAAGCACGAAGAGCGGCAGGTACAAACGAACACCATCTGATGCCAGCATAAGAAATACAACTACGTTGAAAATTCCTACGAACCAATGGAAGGCCGATGGAGTTCACAAACGGAGTAGCATAAGAATGAAAATCCAAATGATACCGGATCGAAAAAGGTGTCAAGAGCTTTAAGTGACCATTAATTACCTTATAAATAAACGTTACTACTTGTAAAATATAAATTTTATAAACGGTCAAGACCCCAAGTGAAGAAAAATAGTGCGAAACAGGCGTAAGTAGTAAGGGCAGCCTTTTGTATACCAGGTTGACCTTTGACCTCTGGATTTATATACCAAGATGGCAGCGCTTCGGCCACGCCCACCGCGCCCTCGCCTCAGGCGGTGGTATACAAACCGGCCTCCACGTGACCCTTATTTATCAGCAGAGATAAGATGAAAAGATAGGATAAGCCCAGCTGACTGCCATTTTTGTTGCCATGGCAACGGAGTGGCCATTTTCGATAAGGAGATAAGATAAGACCAGCTGGTCGCCCCCTCCACCCGTCATTATTTTGACAAGCGGTGGCCATATTTGTTTTTCTTATAATTTTTAACAATTTTTATGAATAATAATTCTTTATTCAATACTGATAAAAAGATAAGAAAGATGAAAAGAAAGAAGAAGATATGGAAAAAAGAAAGAGAGAGAGGGAAGAAAAGAAAAAGATGGAGAGAGAAAGAAGAGAGGACAATGGAAAGAGAGGAAAGAGAAAAGAAGTAGAGGTGGTTTTTCTGGGGGTATGCTGCCTCTCCCTCCCACCCTGTACTTGATGTCGGTAGTCCTGAACCACCTGTTATGTCGCCAGAGTGCTCTAGTAGTGACATACCAGGGGTTCCGGTCCACATCAATACTTTAATACCTTTAATACTTTAATAGTTTTAATTCAGCTTAAAAAAGTGTTTAAAGTTACTCTTTCTAATGTGATAGGTATAAATCTGTGATTAGCTCCACAAATTTCTGAGGATTGGCCGAAGAATAGGCCAGGTCGGTTAACGTAAAAAGATATTTGATTTAGGCGTCCTGGTACAGCATCTGCCTTTACTCCTAATGCTGGTACGGTTCATGAGTGAATAACATCTGCTGCTGTAATTAAAATTCGAGTTTGGGTATTTATAGGAACGACTGTTCGGTTATCTACATCTAATAATCGAAATGTATTTAATGGTATTTCTGATTGATTAATTATATGAGTCAAATTGTACGTCTGAAAAATCTGAATATTCATAAGATCAGTATCATTGATGTCCAATTGTTTTAATTGTTATATTAGGTCTACTTACTTCATCAATTAGATATAGAAGACTTAGGGATGGTAGTGCAATAAAAATTAATGTAATAGCTGGTAAAATTGTTCATACCGTTTCGATTTCTTGACTTTCGTATATAAATCTATTTGGAAATGAGCTAAATAGGAGTGATGTTATTATATATAGTACTAATACTGTAATAAGAATAATGATATTTATTGTATGATCATGGAAGAAAATTAATTGTTCTATAAGAGGTGATGCTCTATCCTGAAATAAAATATGATTTTATGTTGCCATTAATTGTAAAGCTTTGCTAATTGATTATATGTATGGTCAGCTGGTGGAAGATTATGATTTCATTCTACTGATGATGGAAGATTTAATGAAAATATTAATTTTCGGTGAGAGGCTAATGCTTCTCATAAAATAAAGAATAATATTAAAACAGCAACAAATGAAATTGTTGACCCGATTGATGAAATGATATTTCATGTTGTGTATGCATCTGGGTAATCAGAATATCGTCGTGGTATTCCTCTTAACCCTAGAAATTGTTGAGGGAAAAATGTTAAGTTTACTCCTAAAAACATAGTAAAGAATTGGATTTTTAATATTTTTTTATTTATTGTTACTCCTAAAAATAGTGGGAATCAGTGAATAATTCCTGCTAAAATAGCAAATACGGCTCCTATTGATAATACGTAGTGGAAATGCGCTACTACATAATAAGTATCATGTAGTATAATGTCGATTGAGGAGTTAGCTAGAATAATTCCTGTTAATCCTCCTACGGTAAATAGAAAAACAAATCCTAAAACTCAAAGTAGTGGTGCTTCAAATGCTAGCTGAGCACCATGTAATGTTGCTAGCCAGCTGAAGATTTTAAAACCTGTAGGAACTGCAATGATTATTGTTGCTGCTGTAAAATACGCCCGAGTGTCAACGTCTATTCCTACTGTAAATATATGATGAGCTCATACAACAAATCCTAAAATTCCAATCGCAGCTATTGCATAAATCATTCCTAAGGTTCCAAATGGCTCCTTTTTGCCAGATTGTTGTCTGATAATATGTGAAACCATACCAAATCCTGGTAGAATTGGAATATAAACTCCTGGATGTCCAAAAAATCAAAATAAATGTTGATATAAAATAGGATCACCTCCTCCTGCTGGATCAAAAAATCTTGTATTAAAATTTCGATCTGTTAAAAGTATTGTAATAGCTCCAGCTAAAACTGGTGATGATAATAAAAGAAGGATAGCTGTAATTTTTACAGCTCATACAAATAAAGGAATACGTTCCATTACTATACATGCTGTAAGTATATTAATTACTGTAGTAATAAAATTAATTGCTCCAAGAATTGAAGAAGCTCCTGCTAAATGAAGAGAAAAGATAGTTATATCTACTGAAGGTCCAGCGTGTGAAATATTACTTGCTAGAGGGGGATATACTGTTCATCCTGTACCTGCTCCAGCTTCTACAGCTGCTGAACTTAAAAGTAATATAAGTCACGGAGGTAATAATCAAAAACTTAGGTTATTTATACGTGGAAATGCTATATCTGGGGCACCAAGTATTAATGGTAATAATAAATTTCCAAATCCTCCTATTATAATAGGTATAACTATGAAGAAAATCATAATAAAAGCGTGAGCAGTGACTACTACATTATTTGTTTGATCATCTCCAATTAATCTTCCTGGTTGTCTGAGTTCTAATCGAATTAATAATCTTAATCCTGTCCCGACTATTGAAGATCAGGCCCCAAAAATTAAATGTATAGTTTCAATATCTTTATGATTTGTGGAAAATAATCATCGCGGTAAGAAAGTTTTTAAATGTTAGATTGTAAATCTAAAGTGGAATAATTTCTCTGGTTCTTCATTTTTTGGAATAATAAATTGCAAATTTAAAGGTAAATAGAACTTAAATAATAATTTTAGCTTTGAAGGCTAATAGTTTTAATTAACTTAAAGTATTAAATTAATATTAATATGAAGGGCATCCCTAAAACTGAAGGGGTTAAAAGTATAATTCTTGTTTTATTTTCTTTATCAAAATCATATAGTGCTGGAGATTCTGTAAGTATAAATGAGTAATATGATACTCGTAAATAGTAATATAGTGTGATCAATGATACTACAATTAAGAATGCTGTTGTAATAATATAATTTGATTTTGCTAGCACAAGAATTACTTGTCATTTTGGTAGAAATCCAAGTATTGGAGGTAGTCCCTCTAAGGATATTAAATTTAAAAATAGTAGAAAATCTGTTATTTTATTTTTTGCTGAAGTCAATAATTGGGGTGTATATATAATTTTATTGATCCCTAAATATATAATAATTGTAAATGAAATTAAGATATAAGTTAGAAAATATAAAATAAATACTTGTTCATCATTTATTATTGCTGCTATTATCCACCCCATATGCCCATTAGATGAGTATGCTATTAATTTTCATAATCTTGTTTGATTATAGCCTCCTACTGAACCGATAAAAGCTGATAGTAGCATAGGTCCTATTAATAATTTATCAGCTATATTTAAAATCAAAAATAATGGCGCGATTTTTTGTCAGGTAATTAGAATTAAGCAGTTTATTCAATTTGAATTATTTATAATTGATGGTAATCAAAAATGAAGAGGGGCAGCTCCTAATTTTATCAAAAGTGCCGCCAACAAAATGATTTGTGATAAATTTAAATATGTTCATATGTAAGGTATCGAAGATATTAACACTCCTATTAGCAGTATTGATGATGCCAGGTGTTGATTGATGCCAGTATTTTAAGCAGGCGGGTGGTAGGTTGAGGCAGCTGGGGCACTCCGAGACTCAACCAGGGCGCTGGTGCCTGTGCAGAAAGTGGAAGGCAGAGCTTAGGTAGTCATATCACTCCATTGAGATGCCAAGCACCACTGCTACACACAGGGGCAGCCGTCGCTGTGAGCCTCGAAGGGGATTGATCTATACTCCCCTTATGCCATGGCCAAGGGCATAACAGCCATGGTGATTCGGTTAACTAGGGATGGTGTGCAAACCTTCCCCTGACTAGTCCGACCACTGGGAATAGATGCTCGTCCGTACCCGAGTCTGGGGAGCCCTATCCACAGCCGTTCCTTATTCTGATTGGTGCCTATAAAAACTTTGCCAAATTCTTAATAACTTTGCCAAATTCGCATTTGTTTATTGTGTGTGGGTGAGAAAAACTAACACGTTTAAAATTCGAGTTACAATGTATATTAGAATGTTTACTGTAAAGTCGTTTGTACCTGGGGTCGAATTTGGCAAAGTTATTGAGAAAAAACATAGTTATTTCCCTTTGCTTGGCAGCCCAGTGAAATTTAATGTGGGTGTGTAGTTCCCTTGGTGGCCGCACCGTTGTATGGTGCTGCGTTTCCCGTTCCTTCGCAAATGATGCGTTTGTGCATGTTTCCAGGCCCATTGGCCGAATAACTGGATTCTCACACCCTTCACCTTACTGAATACGGGGTGGCTGGTTTATAAAGTCGAAAAGAGGTTAATTTTAAAACGCGCGCTGTCATTCTATGTCTTTTCACACTAACTTCGACAACGGCGCTCCCCTCGAAAACGTTTTGAAAAAAGCATTAAAATTAAGCTTTTTTGGCTCTTTTGGGTCTTTTACCCCCCCCCCCAAAACAAGATGTTTCGTGTTGACGTTCTCTGTGCTTTACATGAAATGTGTAACGTGCTGGTAAAGACGGGACGTGTTTACCCGCACGCACAGCCAACGCCCCAAAAATGACGCGTAAAAATACTTGAAAGAAAACCTTTCCCTTACAGAAAATGAAAATAGTTACCAAAACCCAGATTAACAACGTAAAAAGGAATACACTTACTAGAAAGGACAAACGTTCTCTCGAGTAAGGTAAAAAGAGAAAATACCGAAAAACTACGTTGACCCCAAATAACTGTAAAGTTTAACTCACGGCCCAAGACTACTCAAAATTACGAAAGAAAAGAAAAATGAAATCCAAATAAATATTTTCCTTTATTGCTGACTGGAACAGGGGAAAATACGGACAAGAACAGATTCAAAACATCATATACGAAAGCGAAACAGGGTGAACCAAATGGCAATATGATTGAAGTGGCGATATGATCCACCAGATGTTGAGAAATTCAAAGTCCGAAACAGTGTAGGAGCATGGCGACACTGAAGAATAGGAAAAGAAAGTCTTGAAGTCAATACCGAAGATCTGGGTGCTCAAAAGACGAAGACGTATCGCTCACACTGTAAATAGAAAACAGTCAACAGCAAAAAAAGCGGGAAAATAAAATTGGAAATAAAAAAAAATTCAATTTTCACAACTTTT
>JAHWFO010043288.1:0-18128 GCA_023313115.1 Rhysida immarginata | reverse complement strand
GAGTAAGATATTAAAAAGTACAGTAAGAGGAATCACAAAACCGGAGGAAGCCACGATAATTATACTTGATCGAATACCCAGAGGAACGGGATAACTGGAAGATTTTAGGTGACATGGAAGATAATACTTGGTTGGGGACGAAGGGGGAAAAAGAAGGCGTGAGGTGTAGCAGATGGAGACAATGGATAGGGCGACACTTGAAGAGGAATGGGGGGGGGGGGGCTGAAGCTAGGAAAGATGTTAAGTGGGACTACTCAAGCTTAGAGGGATCCGAGAAACGGGTGTCTGTTTTGGAGCTCCATGTACTAAATTGTTGATAGCTTTCCATTATAGACTGTTGTCACCAACTCTGTTCAAGAAACGAGTGAAATATAAAGATTTAGTTCTTTGATAAGTTTACGAACATAGTTGGAAAAAGAGTGGAATGTGAGTTTATTTTGTGAAGTTGGGAAACGTCTAGACTTTCGATATAGGGCACTTTTATGCTATATTAAAGATAAAACTTTGGGGTTCATCCAAGGCTTAAGGAAAAGGAGTTTAGGGAATGAGGCAGCAGAAGGTAAAAAAGGTAAAGAGGGAAACATAATTTTCCGAATAATCTTTTCCTTTACAAATATGAATAAATTTACTGGCAAATAGATGTAATTAATTCTTTATAATACAGGGTGTCCCGTATGTTTCCATACATAAGGAAGATAAACACTTTTTATGAAAACTATTTTTCTTTATTTTTATTAAACATTTATTTTTCAATCATAAATAGCTCGGCAACCGTTAGTGGCAGGTCAATGAACTGCACACCAAGCTTTTGTTCAATGCCCGTAGAGCTCTCTAGGGAACATCTGGAAGACGTAGGAAAGTGCCGTCAGTTACTGTCAAGATGGCGAACGAAAAAGAAAAGCCTTTTTGTGGCCACCTCGATCCAGAGACCTCACTTTCTTCATGTGGGGATACGTAAAAAACCGTGTTTTGGGGCCCCTTTCCGGCAAATCTGTACGGGCTAAAAACTCGAATAACAGCTGCCATTTGCGATGTGACACTAGATATGCTTCAGCATGTATGGCAGGACTTCGATTATCGTCTACATACATTGAACATCCAATTTATTAGACACACCCCACTAATTGCGTGTTGCACCTCCTTTAGCAGTGAGAACTACCTGCATACGTGCTGGCATGGATTCAACAAGGTGTTGAAAGCCTTGTAGAGGAACAGCAGCCCAGGCTGACGTCACCGCGTCCTGTAATAGGTGCAGGTTGGATGGTAGTGTGGGAAGGCGTCGGATGGTTCTCTCCACGTCATCCCATAAATGCTCGATTGGTTTGAGATTGGGCGCCCGAGCTAGCCACTGAAGCAGGTGGAAGTCCGCGTCATGTTCCTCGAACCAGACCAAGCAAGGTGATAGCGAAGATTGTCCTGCTGAAACTGTCTATCACCACCAAGGAAACAGTTATCATGAATGGGTGCACCAGATTGGCAAAAATTTCAGGTATTGTGTTGCATTCAGGGATGTCTCTACGGATATCAAGCGACCCAGTATGTTCCAAGAGAAGACACCCCAGACCAGCACTCCTCCTCCACCCGCCTGTACGGTTGTCTGCTGCCTGCCTGTATGGTTGTCTGCTGACAGAAGCGTAGTCTGCCGTCCACATGATGAAGTAGGAACCGCGATTCTTAGGACCAGGCGACCTTCTTCCACTCATCCAGTGTCCAGTGGCGATGCCTGTGTACCCATAGAGGCGTGCTTTCTTATTTTTCGGTGTCAGTGACGGTACCCATACTGGCCACCTGTTGTTAAACTCAGCTTGGTGCAAGGTGCGCTGCACCGTGTGCTTCGAAATGGGTTGAGATGCTCTCTCATTGAACTGCGCTGCAATTTGTAGAGCTGTTCCCATCCTGTTTCTGTGGATGATTCGTACCAGTCGCCATTGGCCTCGGTCATCCACGGCCCTGTTTCTTCCGGAGTTGTGTTTGTTGGAGCTTGTTTTTTGGCATAACTGCAATGCACGGAATACCCTTGAAACTGTTGCACGAGAAAACCCGAGGTGGTTCACAGTTTGCGAAATGCCAACAGCGCCAAGTCGAGCTCCAATGATAAAGCCTCATTCAAAGTCGGTGAAGTCCTTGGATTAACCCATATTCAGTACACTTCTGCTGCTGACTGCAACTTGTCATCTAATGGATCCCTTTTATACACCGCTTCTGCCTGTTCCATTGTTTGGGTGTCACTGGAAAGCCGATCTATTTTCCGTAAGAGGTGTCTCTAATGAATTGGTCGTTCAGTGTATGTGTTGTGCAGCAGGCAGAGGACGCAGCTAATATTTATAAAAAAACTTAAGATTATTATAAACATGACAGTATGTTGCCGTTCTCTGTATTTTCGTCTTTTTTTAAATATAGATTTTTGAAATGTGGTGAAACTTTCTGGTACACCTTATATGTTTGCCAATAAATAAATTCGTTCATATTCGGAAAGGCAAACTTCATTCAGAATATAAAGGTTATAATTTCTAAATGCAAATCAGATATAGAAAATAACTCAATAGTACTTAAACAAATAAATGAATGTTAAAATAGTTTTAAAAAATCCTCGTCTTAAAAAAATATAAAAATGCCTCAATTAGCTTAGTACATGCTTTTTAGGGGAATTAGTGGTGGCTTCCGGGTAACACCTAGGTGGAGAGAATGTGGTGTTGTTAAGTTTGCAATAATAGAAGCAATAGGACTGAGGCGACTGATGATTATTGAGACTGTGGTATCTCTATGTGCCTCTTTTAGCAGTGAACAATACTCGAATGGGAAGCTCGAGTATATGCCATCTAATTTTCTTTTGTTTTAGAAATATTGTCTAATGAGGAATTCGAATAAACATGCAGTAGGAAACCAATCAACATCTGCAGTGGATCCCAACAGCCTGCATCATGAGCTGACTACTTGGTTGAAAAATTATGATCTGTAAGCGTGGACAATCTGCATGAATATAAGAAGAAAATCTGCATGAACATGAGTAGAAGATCTGTGTGAGCAAAACCACAGTCCGCCAGTTTTCTTTGTAGCGTGTGGACCTCAAAGATGAATAAGTAATCAGGCTATCATCAACTGCAGTGGAACAAACTACAGAAAGCAACGTAGCGTCTGCAGTTCAACTTTAGTACCAAATTTTTCTTCACAAACTTGAGTACACCAAGCTATATAAGATGACTAAAGTAGAATCTGAAGTGAAAAGCGAACATTTTTGCACATGGCTGATTTTAGTGAACTAGATTTAAGATATTGCCAGAACGAGGGATAGTATGTCACCTCTTTCAAAACGATTGACTGAGGTGATATCGAGAGAAGTGAGAAAAAAGTAATAATTATTATTTTGAGCGCCGCTTCAATCAGCAGGACACCGCTGAGGAAAGTCGACGCATCCGAGGAGCGAGCAGCGAGTAAGCTTCAGGATTTGTCGAACGGCGGGGTATTCAAATAAGGCAAAGGAAATTTGCGGATAAAAAGACACGGCCCGCCTGTGCCTTCTCCTCGTACCTGCCATTTCGCCAGTGCCATCTCCACCTCCACTTCCACCTAGGGAGAAGCAGGGATTTTTCCGTCCACCACCACTGCCTCTGTCTCTAGAGGTTTTTACGGAAATTTCCGAAAGAATAATGAAGTCGGTCGATCGTTCTACTCAGTTGAAGACGACTTCATGCCCGACCTCAAGATTCAGTAAGTGAAACATCTGATTGGTGCCGAATTTTCATAAACTTTGTCTGTGTACTCTAGAGTTTGGGAAGTAGGTTTTAGTGTAGGAACTTGGGTGGTCTCTCCCTGCCAGTGCCCCCGGGAAAGGTCTCACGCCCGACAATTTTTTGTGACATTTCGTCGCTATGTTCATGAAGGTGCTGTATGCCAAATCCGGTGTGCCACCAGTTTTATCATACAAGGAGCCTTCAATCTTCGCGTTGCAGAGACTCTCCTCCACAGAGTTGAGAATGATCTGCAAATCAAGTGCTATTGCAGATCGTATCGTTGATGTAGAGTGCGTGTAAGTTGTTAATAACACCATTAACTTTTATCATGCGTACCCTGGCCACCTCTGGGAAATATCGCTGTTAATGTCCACGGCTTATGCCAAGAATTACATGTCGAGTTTGTGGAAGTGCTCGGTACATGCCGCCTGAGTATGCAGACTCTTCCCAACTCCCAACTGGTGGTGTTTTATTTGATATGAGATTGGGTAAGCCTTCTTGATTCTCTTATTGTACACGAAGAACGTTGTCTTCGTGTACTATAAAGGAATGAGGCAGTGCTTTGGTGATGCAAGAAATCTGATGAAAGGAGAGATTACAATGCCATGAAGAAGTGTGTGAAATGTTCGCGCATAATGGGCAATTTGCCTGGCGAAGATTGACAGCAGTTACATCATTGCCTCTTCAGCCACCAAGGATGACAGTACTTAATTATGATGCAGAACCTAGTCAAGCGATCCTTCCTGTGCCTTCTCCTCGTACGCCACGGGCCATATTGCCATTGCCATCTTCGCCTCCAATTCCACCTAGGGAAGAGCAGGAATTTTTCCCTCCACCACCACTGCCACTGTCTCCAGAGGTATCTTCGAAAATTTCCCTGGAACATCTATCAAACAACATCTAGATGGGTGAGGAAGTGTGTCCTGCAAAGGAAGACATCAGTCCTCCATTGGATGTTGGTTTGACACTTTTTGAGAAGCATTTTCCATCACTTCCTCTTCCGTCTCAGCCAGAATTGCAGTCCTTGTTCAGTGACTAAAGTGTCATCTTTGGCCCCCACGGCAAAATCTTCCACATCAAAGCAGCTGGAAGGGCTTACAGAGGGCAAGTCTCCTCGTAAGAAGCAACCCATACATCATCGTAACCAAAGGGATAGCAAGGCATCGAGTGGGATGGCAGTGCAAGTAGCCATAGTGGATCCTCTCATTGGACGCGCCCACCAATTCAGCAGACTGCTGAGTCTCATTCTTCATCTAAGAAGGTCCAGTGTCCTTCGAATCCAGGTCACCCCCCTCCACCTAAATCTCCAGAATGAAGGTCAACTCACTGATCATATGTTTCTTGGGTTCCTCTTTTAAGCAATTGGTATTGTAAACTTTTTTTACTCTCTACAGGCCAGACATCATTCTTTTGCAAGAAGCTAAATTAGCTTCTTCACAATAGTGTTACAATCTACTTGGCCTTCGCAGTCAATTCCGTAGTGTTCAATTTTTTATCAATCCTTCTTCACCTGTTGGACATGGGGTTGCTACCATCATATATGACTGCGGGTGCACAGTAAATTCGTTAGACATTTTTCGATGACTTTGACAGTAATATTGTTCTTTGACTGTCGTGATTACAGGTATTTTAAACTGCCATCCTGACTATGATAACATCTTTTCGCATAGGCATGTGCATTGTTTATGCCAGCAAAATGCATTATTCAATCTATGTAATGGCCCTCCACGAAGTAACAGTCCTCGGTTCATCTACCATCAGGAACCTTTTATGTCAGCACGAATAGAACTATTTCTGATCGATAATGTATTTGCAGGCTCATCTGAAAATATGGTCGTCATTTCTTGTTCATTCTCTGACCATAGTGCCATCATGTGGTCAAGAAAACTTCCATTTCCAGCTTTTGCCACAGATAATGCTTACACTAAGAACTGGTTCATGAACGTTTCTCTGCTTGACAACGAGAAATAATGGGGAAAGTTTGTTCAGTTTGTCGGAAAACATTTCCACAATGTGTCTGCTACTCTTGTTTCTGAATTGTGTTCAAAGTCAAAATTAAACGATATTTAGGAAATTGGGTTAGATGCTCAAATCAAATTCACTCAGGCTGCTGACATCAGAAATATGTCATTGGGTGTTTTCACTAAGGAGAGACATCATGCCAACTTCAAAAGATGTAAGAACTTAGTGGTGGATGGTAGGGAAGTGAATGTTGATTCTAATATCCTATCAACATCCCACTCCCATTTTTCATCATTTTTATTCACCTAATCTTCCTATTAGATGCCACAAAAATTGATTTTCTGAGGATTCGACCTTTTTCTGAGGATTCGACCTTTTTCTTAGGATTCTAATGCGCCATTTTACGTCCCTTCACCGACGACAAAGTCAAGAACTAGTTGTTAGCGGATGGTCATTATCACTCCTGTCAGGGTATGGATAGTATATTCCATACTCCTTTTACAACGCAACATAGAAACTTCTTGCGCCTTTGCTGGTGCTTAATTCGATCATCAAAAGTCCGTCCTCCTTTACATCGGACTTCACCGTAAGAAAAATCATCTTGTCCCCAAAGGTAGCGAATCCAGAGCTCGTCATGCAGGGGAGGTCAATAACCCTTCTTTATACGGATTATAAGGTCTTCACTAGTGTGTTCCAATGAAGACTCAAACCTTATGCCGACGAGTTCATCAATCCCAGACAATCCTGCTCCATTCCATATCCGACAATCTGATCAAAATTCGTTGTGTGATGGAGGAAGCTTGCACTCGTCATCAGACCCTTGCTGTTTTAAACCTTGAGCAGGAGAAGGCATTTGACAAAGCGAACCATGTGTTTCTCTTGAAGTCTTCCATCATCTTCGTCTTCGGACTTTTGCTACGAGTATCTCTACACTGTATGTTTCAGCCACATCATATGTGGCGATTAACGTTCTTGAACCTGGAAAAGCCATTTTTGGCTTCTGTATCAAATTTATCATGAAATGCACACTGCTCTAAATTTAAAACTCAATAACGTTAAAACTTTGACACTTTTATCATCAATTTTTTTATATAATCTAGAAACCTTCCTTCAAATTATCTGTTTCATAGTAGGCACATGCAAACATTAAAAGTTTAATAAAATAAAATTTATAACATGCTGCTCTCATAATAAAGAGCATTGCAACTCGACAAAACAGTGATGTATATCTGATTTTATAAATAAATAGACTTTTATGCTCAGAATTTCACCCTCTACATATCCTTAAGTTTGTGGAACGTCGTCCATTTACACCCTGTATATAAAGATTGGATTGGCTGAATCTGGTATATTTTCTCCAATTTTTGTATTTATTGCCACATCATTTTAAAATTGTGTGTTGCTATCAGTGCTGTTGAAACAAACAGAGCAGTCTATTGTTGCACAAACTTTACCTTGCATTGTTCGTCAGGAGATATATATTTTTGGTCCATAATTTGAATTCATATACATGAATTATTATCGATAAATATTATTTTTTCGAAATCTCATGTAGACCTTCTTCTTGCTTTGAAGATCAAATTTGCAAATTTCATTAAAATTGGAATTAAACTAAAGATGTATATAAGAAAGAAACACACATGGACCTATATGTTCATTAGGCATTTCAAAATAGCTAAGCCAATCTTAATGAAATTTTTCATGGTAATTCCGATGGAGCCTGGGAAGATTTTAGGTAGGTCATGGTGGAGATATCGCGCTTCATTGAAAGCACACTCTACAATTCGTTACCCCCTCCCTAAAAGAGGTTAATTTGGTTAATTATGTAGTGCCACACCAGTAAATGTGTTACGTTTGTAGTGCTACACCAGTTAATGTGTTAACAAACGGAAAATGAATTTTATATAAAAGATTATTTTTTTTTGAAATCTCATGTAGACAGTGCTCTTCTCCTTGCTTTGAAGGTCAAGTGTGCATAATTTCATCAAAATCAGCATAAAACTATAAATTTCTGTAAGACACAAATATATACACTGAGTGGCCAAATTATTATGACCACCTGATAGTTTGAGGCAAATGGGCTATTGCGTCACAGCGCTGCCGCTAGAGGGCTGGAGAGCTATGAAAAGGGAATGCAAGTGAGGTGAACTGTGTTTTTTGCGACGATATGGGCAAAAAATGTGATATAACTGAGTTTGAACGCGGGATGATCGTCGGCGCGCGCAGTGTCGGAACCAGTATCAGCAAAACAGCTGAACTTGTGATGTGGTCAAGAGCAGTTATTAATGTTTACAGAGAGTGGACTACCAAGCAGAAAACCAACTCTCAACATCAAGCGTGTGGTAGTCACAGGCTCCTCAATGCTCGAGCTGAAAGGAGATTGTCCAGAGTGGTAGAAGAGCAACAATGCGTCAAATGGCGGCAAATCTTAATCAAGGACAAACTGTGACCGACTCTGAATGAACAGTTTGCCGCTCATTACAACGTTTAGGCTATGGAAGCCGATGACCAGTTCGAAAGCCTCTACTGTCAGCCTTCAACCAGAGCGGACGTCTCCAGTTCGCCAAGGAGCACAAGAATTGGACAGTATATGACTGGAAAAGAATCATGTGGTCCAGCGAGTCATGATTTCAAATGCATCATGCAGATGGCAGGGTTAGAATAAGGAGCAAACAACACGAAAGCATGGACCTTAACTGCATCGCCACAACACTTCAAGCTGGCGGTGGCAGTATTATGGTTTGGGGGATGTTTTCTGGACATTGTTTGGGTCCTTTGATTCCTCTGCACGGACTTGTGCGTGCCCAGGATTATTAAAATATTGTCGCAGATCAAGTACATCCCGTTATGTTAATGGTGTAGTCTGACGGGGATGGATACTTCCAGCAATGCTCTTTTTCATAAGGCTGGCATCGTCCTCAGATGGTTCGAAGCAATCGCCAGAGAGCCTTGCTTCACTGGCCTGCGCAATCGCCAGATCTCAATCCCGTTGAGAATTAGTGGGATGAGATCGAACAAGCCATCAAGCAGCGGGATCCAGCACCATCAAAATTGTAGGAATTGGAAGGTGCAGTTCTTCAGAGTTGGTCTCAAATTCTTCCTACAACCAACATCTCATAGAATCCATGCCACGAAGAATGCAAACAGTAATAAGAGCGAAAGGTGGCCCAACACTGTATTAAGGGGGTGGTCATAATAATTTGGCCACTCAGTGTATACATATATACGTACATCCATATATATATATAGAGAGAGAGAGAGAGAGATTATCTTATGCAGCTACTTGTCTCAAACTGCTTGTATAATTTAATCCATACATTTATTTTCCAGCAATATGCAGAAAAATTTATCAGATTGTAATAAAAAATTATATTTAGACTTACTCAGAGCACTGCAGCATAAATGGAGAATTTTTTCATATTTCGCACGCACTGATACCTCCATTAGACAAAACCGCAGTCCAAAATGGGAAAAACCAATTCAAATAACAGCAGAAGATACTCCTGCTTTCGATGTCTTAATTATTTTTCAATGGAATTAGAAAATATTATAGTATTTTGATAAAAAAACGAGTCTTTACAAAATTGCGCCCCCCCCCCCCCCCCGTCGCTACATCACTTTTGGCTGTGCCATTGCATTACGTCATCAACCCTGCTAAGAGAGAACAAAGGAAACTAGAACTTCGTGCTATTGTTCGTAATGGGGGGAGCTAGTCATGTGGGTAACGCACACGATAGCTGTTTGATGCTATCAAATGATGTGTTTACGTTAACGAGCTGAAATTACAATTTGACATAAATTCAAATGAAACGTATTTTAAAAACTTGTTCACCCATCTGTTATGAATAAAACCACCTAAAATGTGACTATTTTCATTATTCATGAACCATCTTGTATAAATTATGAAAAAATTTGAAATTGCGTATTTTATTTCTGTGACATTATCTAACGATTTCTATTAATTTTTCAAAAAAATTGAAATATATTATATGATAATGAAATCAATGCTATAAACCAACAAACATCTCCGATTTATTACAAAAATTTTTGGTCCAAAATGATCATTTATTAATTTATAAAAAAAAAGTTTCTCGAGTTATCACAGAAATAATTTTTCCTTCAAAAAATGGCATGGCGTAAGATGGTTAATGGGTCCACATCTACCACGTTTGATCTGTTAAAAGGTGTCAGGCAGGGGTGTCCTCTATCGCCTCTCTTGTACATTTTTTACTTGGAACCATTATTGTAATTTTTGAATCGGCACCAAGATATTCGAGGATATGGTCTGCCTTCTGTGTATGGTTTTTGCATCGGATTCATATTCTTTGCGCATCTATAAAGAAACCTTTTACCATTTTAGACCTTCGATGGGGAGTTCCATCAAACTCATCAAGCCTAAAGGTATTGCTATTGGGAACTTTAGTGTGGGCTAGCTTATTAATTTTCCAGTGACATGGTGCGGCCAAATTACAGTGTTAGAATATGTATTTTCCTTTCAATGAACTATGGAGTCTATGCACTGGCAAACAAGTAATTGAAAAGTGCATCACTCGCCTTGAGAGATTTTATGAACATCATCGTCGTAAAGAAGCTTATATAACCTGATATGAAAGGAATTCTATTTACGTTGTTCATTATTTAATTATTCTCATTATTCCGAACTGCTTTTCCTTGCCAAAAAACATGAAATCCTCGCCCACCACCCACTCCTTTACAAGATACACTGGCGGCAAAAAAATCCCAACACCACAAAGGACTTGTGTTAGATGAATGAAATTTGGATAGTATATTCAGATATGGTATTTATTAAATTGATTCAAGTTTCAAGCTTACAATTTATAGGGGGTGCCACCAGCACCACCCTGTACATGCAAATGAGACATTCTTATGACAGATATAAAGGAGATCAAAAGTGCCACTTCAGATACTTGTGGACGTGTGTGATAGAGTACATAAAACATGCCTCGAAGGCGACTGCGACGTGAATATGGGAAGCTAACCCAATTCGAATGAGGACTTGTAGTGGGCCTTCGAGAGGATGGACTTTCATTCCGTGCTATTGCGGAATGCATGGGTCGAGACGTTGCCACTGTGTACAACTGTGGCAGCAATGGTCTAGGGAAGGCAGGATTACCAGGAGACCAGGATCTGGACGACTCCTAGCCACTGGAGACAGGGTTGACCGGCACATCTGTAGGATGGCTGTAGCAAATCGGACAGCATCTGCAGTGGACATTCGGGCTGCTGTGGCACCCAACGTCACTCCACGCACACTTCGGAACCATCTCCTGGCTAGGAACCTCCACTCCAGGCGTCCTGTGGCATGTTTGCCTCTTACACCTCAACACCGTGTGGCACGCCTTCAGTGGTGTCAAGCCAGAGCAACTTGGAGGGCAGAATGGAGGTCTGTTTTCTTCACAGATGAGAGTTGTTTCTGTCTGGGTCAGAGTGATGGTTGCACAAGGGTCAGGAGGAGGAGTGGGGAAGTCTTTTTACCGAGCTGTGTCCATCGTCGGCATACTGGCCCCACCCCTGGCGTTATGGGGAGGGATTTCCTATGACAGCAGGATTTCTTTTTTTATGTACCGTCAGCTAAATATTGATGCAGCACCAATATCAGAAGATAACTATTGTTTTCAACTATTGTTCTGTCATCAATATATGGATGCCCATGCAGCCACATCGGAAGTTGCTGATCATAATATGCTTGTTGATTAGTCGAGAAATTACGTCACTCACTCTGTCGACGAGCCCACCGAAATAACAAGGTCTGGAAACTGAAATGTCAGTTAACCATCGGGCGAGGCCAATGGGAGACAGGCAAGGCCACTCAAAAGTCATCTGATCATTGGGGTCCGGG
Source organism: Rhysida immarginata (assembly GCA_023313115.1). NCBI lineage: Eukaryota > Metazoa > Arthropoda > Chilopoda > Scolopendromorpha > Scolopendridae > Rhysida > Rhysida immarginata. The sequence goes on along the minus strand of JAHWFO010043288.1, from coordinate 6,575 downwards.
CAACAATACATCCTTCATTGTTTCCAACAAACGAAAAAATACTGATTATTAAATTCCAAGATGGAGACAATGAAGGATGAATTGTTACCCTGAATCCGATGATCATGTGACTTTTGAGTGCCCTGGCCTGTCTCTCGTTTGCCTCGACCATTGGGGTGCTAGCAACAATCCAACTTTCATTGTCTCCACCTTGGAAGTTAACATTCAGCGTTTTTTGTTTGTTGGAAAAAATGAAGGTGGGATTATTGAAAGTGTATGAAAATTATTATAATTCTTTTCATAAATCTGATTTCACATTTACTAGCAGACCAAAGTTATAAATTTCACTCACTAGATGTCTCGAGAATTTCCGTTTCATAATCTCGAGAATTTCCGTTTTAGCTATATGATTCATGAGTTATTCGGATAGTCTCATAAATACTTATTGAATTTCAGTCAGAAAATTTTCCACTAATCGGGATTTTTCTATTTCACAGCTAATTGTTCCATTAACCCCTTCTAACGATGAAATTCTTGTTGATCATCACAAGAGTATCATTTATATGACAGAAGATAAACGTACAGTCGATAATGTATTCGCTTCGGTATACAACTCACCTTTATGGATTTATTTACCTCAACGTAGGCTTCTCGTTTGTTCAGTTCAGTTAGCTGAAGAAGCCATTCTAAGTGTTCTTTTCTTTTTGCTGAATCAGCCCATTGGAACACTCATCCAAGTTGTCTTATCATAACCTTCTTTGAGCCAGCATTTAATACTTCTGCTTAATTGTCAACTGTTCAGTTTTTTTTCATATATCTTTCTTTTAATTTTTTTCCCTGTAACTTCACAGTTTTTATTTGATTTTTCTCTCTCTTTTCTGCATTTTCTTTCTTTTTGTTATTTCTTCTCTACCTATTTGCAGGTTGAGCTACTTACTTTTGGTGTACCCACTGCTTGTTGACCGGATGTGGTTTTCCCTTTCCTACTGTTTTGTGCTGCATTAGTATTTGTTGTCGTGCCGTGTTTGTCCGTGGACTGCATATTTTCTGTTGTCCCTGATCCATAGAGGGGTAAGCGACCTGTTCTAATTTGAGGTCTGTATTCTTTTTATATCTATTTATTTATTTTTTGATTTTTTTTGGTTTATCATTCCTTTTTCTAATTTAACTGAATCTTTTCCTCAACCGTGCCTCACCACTTTGAGAAATCAGTACGTATTCAAGTCAGCTGGTTGAACTGTGATTGACTGATATTTGTCTAGTGCTGAAAAACCATGCGTTCATGGTTCCGTCAATTAGGAAGAGACTTCGACTATATTCTGGATTTCCACTTCTACTATTTGAGTGAAAGTTTCGAACATTTCTTCATTGAGCCTAACAAATAATTATCATTACTTATACATATATTTTGTTTTATTTTTTACTCTTTAATTTTTACTATTCCATTTTAATCTCATGTTGTTTTTTATTTCCAAGTAATTTTAAGATTTGTGATCCGAATGCCTTCCAGATGTTACGATTTATAGACTTACTTCGCCCAGGGCTAGCTCTTCCAGTTGTTGTACTTCGTTGCCGATGGTTATCTCACCTTTGTATCATCGGCTCTTGTATCAATCTACATTTTTCTCCGTATTTCACCACAAAAGGTGTAATAAAGAAAAACTTTTTACTTGGAGTTGGCGCACTGTTTAATACTTTAATCCTAATTAGAATTATTTTTAGAAAAACTTCACTATTACAAAAAAAGTATTTTGATTTCAAAAAAATAAATAAAATTAAAGCTCCTTTAGTTCCAGGGTGTAAGATATAAAACCTAATTTTATTTGTTGGGCTTAAGAATTCTTAATATTTAATAAGGTTAGAATTCGACTAGATCCTTAATCAGTCTGTAGGACCATCCTCCTTCTAGGCCCTTCGTAGTTTGAAGACTGTGCGTGTCATCAATTGGCACTCAACAATACATATATTTGGTCTATTTTCGACATGGGGTGGCCATTGGCCTGGTTGTCTCGTCGGTTGGCTTGCTAATCGATGGTGTTCAGCAACTTCAGGTGCGGCCAGCTGCTGGCTGGGTGACGGCCAGGGCTTGAGGGCCACTGCTGGCGGGACAGCTATTTGGGGCACGGCTGTTGGAGGACTTTAGTCTGACCCATTTGCCAAGTGACCATAGCTGGTTTTCCAGCAGTTGGTGACAGCCACTGGTTTGTTTGTCCGCCAGCAGCTCTTACATCATGAAACCCCCCGTGCTTCGGAGGGCACGTTAAGCCGTCGGTCCCGGCTGCTACTGTCATCTCGTAGCAGTCGTTAATTACTGGGATGGCGCAAAACTCTCTCGTAGGAGTAGGTGCCGCAGATTATCGCTTCGCTTCGCGATAATCTACCCTCTGTACTAGATACTAGATACTCTATTTTCGACAACGACTTCTAGATAAGTCGAATATTTGTAGAATTTAAGCATGATCAAACTTTTGGCGTGTTTCTTTCGCGCTCTGAAACAACCGGACGTTGCTAATATCTACCCATTACCCTTGGCCACACAGGTGATGTAACTGCTAATCCATAATATCCAACCTCCTATACAAAGGAAGTGACAACATGTACTGCCATCTACCAACATATTCATATTCCAAACTCTCTCAAATTTTGAAACAAGCAACATGCTAGACTCCCATCGCATAGTGAAAAAATGCAAGGTTTTAAACAATTTTATCTTATCTTCGAGCAGCTAATATGGGATAGAATGAATATTGTTAATGGCACGCGATCATCTGCAAATCAAAAGAAGCTAAATTTTATTCAAATTTTATAGATCTTGTTATCAGCCACTACGCGTAGATGCCGTCTCTCCTGAAGCATTCTCTTCTCGAGTTAACTCTGATTGCTTCGCTATCTAAATTTTGACTCTACTGCAATTTATTTCATGTAATCAAGAATAGATGAAGGAGGTTCATCTGTTTCTGACGTAATTTTAGTTAAAATTATTCAGGGCCTACAGGAATGTTATGAGATCCAGATTAACATCCTTGATTTTTTAATTTTTTTTTTCTAAGTAATGGATTTATAATTATTATAATTATTCATTTGGTCAAAAGATAATAGATTCATTATTATTATCAAAAATTTCTTATTTTTGTTAGAAATATTCATTTATTGAATATTAATTGTTTTTACATGTCATTTTACAGTGAAAATCAAGAATTTTACAATTTCTTTATATAAAATTTTAAAAAATAAAAAAATTATTTTTTTATAATATTATCTTGTCTGATACTTTTAAATATAAATGCCAAATAAATTATTATAGTAAAAATAAAACTAAATTATAACAAAACCCACTTAAAATTCACTGGACGTCTTTGGATTTCCAACAGATAAATTTTAGGATGCAACACTTAGTTCTTTTGCGTATTAATATTGGTATATCCACAGTACATCAAATGCAAGATGTCCACTGGTGAAAACAAAGAAATTAATAGAATAGCTGGTCATCCAACCGTTTTAATGTCCAAAGACAGCTTCAGTAATGCAACATTGCAACCTATTGTTCAATTTGCAAATGGGGTTTCGCATTTGTTGAAAACAAAAACTTACAATCCTACACATCGTCTTTTTTTCCCACACAAATATCCGTTTTCAATTGTACGACCCTTATAAGTCACTTTTATTGCGCAGTAAAAGAAATTTAAAATTTATAAAACATACTTAAGTATAATGAACAGAAGGTTTTCGAGAGTTATCTTCTCTCATCCCGAGTTATAGATATTTATAGAAGTTTTCTTGAATTAATCACTGTTAAATGTTTATAGGCAAATCTTTTCTATAACAAGAACATAGAACTACACCCTAAAATTCATATGTTGGAAATCCAAACACGTCCAGTGAATATTAGGCGGATTATGTAATAACTTATTTTCTTTTTATTTTTACTATAAAAATTTTTTTGGCATGTATATTTGGAAGTATCAAACTATATAAAATTATAAAATAAATTAAAATTTATAATTTTTGATAATTTTATTTGAAGAAATCATAACATACTTAATTTTAACTATAAATTGACTTGTAAAAAACTATTTTTCAATAAAAGAATATTTGTATAATAATAGAGCTGATAAGTATGATGTCACTTCCTGGCCAGTTGCCTAGCGATTCCAAACATTAGGTTTAACAATGTGGTGTAAGGCCATAGAAAACCATAGATAAGTTAAACCTAAGTTTGGAATCGCTAGGCAACAGGCCAGGAAGTGACGTCACCACTTATCAGCTCTATAATGAAACTATTACCTTTTGACTACATGAGTAGTTATAATAATTATAAATCCATTTGTTTAGAGAGAGAAGCAGAAATAGAACAGAATTTAAGAGGTGATACTTAACAAGAACCCCAAACATAAGAATAAACGTGGCTCATTAAAAAACTTTTCCTTTTGGTTTAAGAATGAGATATTTATTTATGAAATACAAAAATTCTGTACAAAAGAATATTCTATACAATATGATTTAATTGAGCAATTGGCATTGTGATCTCAATTACAAAAGAATATATTTCTCGAAATAAATATAAAAATATTTAAATGAACATTAATACAGCAAAATACTGTAATGAGAAATAATCATCGCTACATTATGCGAATTGAGTTTAAATATTTAAAGATACATTGAGAAAGACTAATTCCTTATAAAAAATAAGAAAGAAATTTCAAATTTCCATTTATATCTAAAAGAAGACAACAAAGTAAAGAAAAAACTGGAACGTGCAACATAGCATTTCTTATAAGCGTTATTGTTGAAAAAGTATCAAAAGAAATTTCATTATTACCTTACGAGTGAACCCGCAAAAAATGCTGCTTGATAGAGAATCATGGATGCCGCGAGAATTTCACCTGTCTGAGTCAATAGTAACGAACTAAACATGGAGCAGCAGGGGAAGATCAGTTTACAAGGCATTGGAAGCTTTCACCAGTTATCGCCTGGACCAAAAAAACAACAGTTTAAAGAAACAATTGAAGGCCAAAGGAAAGAAATGAAAGTTGAACGCCATGGCTGCACTGGTTAAGACGTGGAGGACCAAGAGGTAGTAGGACTGGTCATGTCCGAAGCTGGAAGTAGTCTATCTGAATGAAAAAAAACCAGTAATTACGAAAAGAACACTAACAAAAGTGCGACACAACATCCTCGTGGTCACGAAAATTATTCGCGAGGGACGACTACAGCAGACAACAATTATCACATGGAGATTTTTACTAACATTTATGTCAACAATACAAACTCAACAATCACTGTCTGCAAACTAAAAAAAATTAAAATAAAAAAATAGAATAACCACTTTGTGCCTTTAATACACATTCATATAGACGTATTAGAAAATCGTTCTCTCAAAAACTGCCTCTTTGTTAGTATATATCACCTCCTACCCACCTTTCTTGATCACCTTGATTTTGTTAAACTTTTCAGACGGCTGCGGACATTTTCGGAATTCTCAGGTTGTATTTTCTCTATTTCCCATTATATTTTTGGTTTACTTACTTTGGAATCTAAATCTTTTTCCGCCATAAGAACTTTCATCCAACATTCATTCTCCTCTATGTCTGTTTTTCGTCATCTATTGTTACGATCGCCATCATCTAATTGTTTCCTTCCTACGGCTGATTATCCTCTTCATGCTATATTACACATGTCTACTTTTTCCAGGTTGATAACTCCTCGATAAGTTCCTATATGGACTTTACCTCATGTAACCCTCGAATTTTTAGGTAAACCATCCAGCTCATCCTGTGCAGACTACTTTACCTAATTTTTCACAACAACTATCCCTACTGACCTGGTGTCTTAGATCACTGGCTTCCAATATGTCTTCATGTGAACAGAAAACAAAGGCACCCCTAACAAACCAGCAACTCATTTTCATGCCTTGAATACACTCTGCCCTCTCTTGATTACTTTATTTGTGCTGCAATTGACAAGGACATCCTAGACTACCTTTCGAATTTTTCCAACCCAGACACTATATTCGATACCTTTATCCAACGACTCACCTCCAGAATAGATATACTTTTCTCGGACATCATTTACTGCATCTCAATCACTGAAGCTCGTCTAAACGCAATCGAAAGTCATCTTACTAAAATCGACTCTACAGTTTCTCATCCTATTCCCCTACTTCCCCTCTGAATTACCCAATTCCTTCCACACATAGCGACCTATTTTCCAACATCCAACAACACATCGACGACATCGACCAGTACAATCATCGCTCAAACATTAGAATCTATGGTCTTGTTAAATCCTCTTCTTCGAACACTATCTCTGACTGTTTAGATTTATTCTCTTCAAAGCTAGACGGTACACTCGACTCTTTGGCTATCTATTCCGCTTTCCGTGTCGGTCCCTGCTTCGCCGATAAAATTCGACCTATTTTCCTACAATTTTCCTCCCCTCTCCAAAAAGACATCATCATTAAAAACTGGTGCAAGTACAAACTTGAAACTGGACTGAGTGGACAACTACAAGTATCTGGGAGTTATCATTGACTCAAGACTCTCATGGAACCAGCATATGTCCTATGCTCTGAATAAAGCGAACAGGGCTAAGTGCAG